>VYZP01076585.1:0-23145 GCA_013400635.1 Hypocryptadius cinnamomeus
AATATAGTATCAGAAATATAACGTCCCAAATGCAATTCTGGGAGATGTCTTGCAGGGAGGATGTAATTCCAGAGGAGCTCCCACATCCTGGTCTGGCACAGAGCAGGGGAAGGTGTTGTGGTTGGAGTAGCTGCGTGCTGGAATCAGCTCAGTAATGATTTTGGGCCTTGAAAGCAGCTACTAATTACTTTAATTAAACAATTATCCAGGAGATCAAATATATAGCAAATAATAAATCTTGCAGGTTGGGAGTATCATGCATTTCACACAGATAAGCATCAGTGAAATATAATAGAGTTGAGTGTTATTGTTAATTTTGACTTGGGGCTTACAAATCACAGCTCCCTGGAGCTCTGCAAGATCCAGGTAAAGCAAGAAATCCAAGTAAAACCTCTTTAATTCTTGTTTTCCAAAGAAAACCTTGCCTTTGGTTTTCATCTCCCCGATTGTGGTGGGGGAAGGTCTGTCTGGGATGTCAGTGGCTCCCTCTGGCTCTGCTGGACCCCTCAGCAGGGAAAAAAATGAGTTTAATTCATTATTTGAAGGATTTCTGTGGTGTTGGGTGCTGTTGGTAGCTCACATCCTCACATCCCTCACGTGTGGCCAGGAGGAATCAGGAGAGGATTCTACACTGGGTGTGGAATGAGGGAGGGAGACAAAACACGGGAATGCTCCCCTCAAGAGCAAACTTCAGGACTTTAAACAATGATGGTTTTAACAATGGTTTAAACTTCAGGAGTTTAAACAATGATATTTATCCCAAAAGGGAGGCCCCAAATCTCTGCTCCTGCCCTGAGTGCCCAGTGCCATTTTTTGGGCCACTCTGGCAGCACCACTCCCCTTCCCACCCCTGCCCAGGTGTGGAGCTTGCAAGGTCACAGAACAGAACTACTGCATTAAAACTTAATTAATTCCATGCATCTTATGAAATCAATAATAATCCCTGGGCCCTGAGTGTTTCTTACAGCCCAGGACTGGATTAATTCCTGGATCTGAGCCAGCAGCTTCCCAGTCTGCCCAGTTCAGGCACAAAGGAGAATATTTCCAAGTCAGTAACCAGGGGGTGATTTGTGACACGTCAGGAATATCCAGGGAAACCCTGGAGAAGGGAAATCCATCTTCTGCTTGGGAAGAAGAGGTGAATAACTCTTGGAAACCCAACACATTTTACCTTCCCCCCTTGGTTCCAAAGCCTGTCCCAAGGTGGAAGATCAGTAGTTTGCAACTGAAAGAATTCCATATAAAATAAGAAAGGGAACAGATTTCCAGGAGCAGGAATGGTACCAAAAGGGAGCCACTGCCTGTCCTCCACTGAGGGAACATTTATTCAGCAATTAGGTTGTAATGGCAAAACTTTCAAGGCAGCACTGGGCAGAAAGTCAAAATCTACATTTTAAGGCGATATTTTAGGTTCCCTACAATGCACAGGAGCCTGAATGATTTTTCTTTCCCTGTAACACAAGAATTTGTCTTCCTACAGAGGAGATAAATGCAGACATCCCATAAAAGCCATTTAATTCAGCTTTTCTGAATTTCCCACCTGAATCCCAGAGATGGATGATACAACGTCAGTGTGGGGTGTTCACTCTAAAGTTTAAAAGGTTTTGAAATTAATTACATTCTTTAAATTAAAGACTTGAGGGGAAACAAAAAAACCCAGGTATTTTAAATAAAACCAAAAAAGCAGCAATCAGGAGCACAGTGATTGGTTTGCAAGTTTAAACCAATGCTTGAAGGATTCTCCCATTATGGAATCAGTGATTTTGCACAGAATCCCAGAATGGTTTGGGATGGGGGGCACCTCAAAGCTCCTCCCATCCTTTGCCATGGGCAGGGACACCTTCCAGCAGCCCAGGTTGTTCCAAGGTGGCCTTGGACACTTCCAGGGATGACAATGTGCAGTTCAGGAGGATGTTCAATGGTTCAGTGCTGCTCATTCCATGGAATATTTCACCTGGCAGAGCATCCAAAGCCCTGCCTGTGCTGCTGTGCTGTGCTCAGCTCACCTCCCTCAGGGACTGTCCCATGCCAGGAGCAGCCCTGTGCTCAGGAAGGGTCTGACTCTCATCAGCTTTGCCCTAAACTTCATTTCTTGCAAATTTAATGCAAATACAGCAAGAACAAGGCCCAGCTCAGCTGCTCTGGGGCTGCTCCCTGCACTGAGAGCAGGACTTGGCCCAGAATTCCTTGCCCAGAGGAATTATTCCTGGGAGATGAGCTGTGCAAAGAAATAGGAATGTGAAGAGCTGAGAAATCTCTTTGTAACTCCTCAGCTTCCTTCTAACCAGGAATATTGACACAACCAGCTCTGCAGAGTGCTGAAACCTGCGAATTTGGAGTGCTGGAAAGAACTGGGGTTTTAATAAAAAATAAAATAATCCTTGAAGAGAGTGTGAAAACCCCAGGATCCGGAGAGTAGATGGCAAACTGAGCTCCAGAGCAGGGAGATGGCTGCAGGTCCCATCCCCTCCCCAGCCCTTGTTTATCCCTGCTGTGCAGCCAATGCAGGACTGGAGAGGGAGGGAGGGGGGTGCATTGCCATGAAAGCTTCCCCCATCCTTTTTTCTCCTCTCTCTAATGCTGCCCCTGATATATTAAGCTGCATTCCAGCCAGCTTCAAGGACATGTTTCTGAATCCCATTCAAGATGCTGACAGCCCCTGAAGGTGTGAGAGGAAACATGCCCTCAGATGGACTGCATTTATTCGTCTGCTTAGACCTTTAATCTGACATGTTTAGCAAAGCCTCTGCAGCGCTGCTGAGAACGTTCCAGGAGAAGAAAGGAGGAGAAGCAGGATTCAGGTGTTGCCTCTGGAGGTTGTTGTGGTGTTGGTGGGGCAGGCTCCAAAGCTGACAAGAAAAAAGTGGTGCCAGCCAGGGAATGGGGTTCTCTGGTGCTGCTGGGCTGGGCAGGCTGCCCTGACTTTAAAACTGGTTTTACTGGTCTTTTACTGGTCTTTACTGGACTGTTTTGCCACATGGACCCCCAAAAACGCCCACAAGCTCCTTCATAGCCTTTATTGCAAATGGTACCATGTCTACTCTTGAATCCATTCCACTCTTGAGGGCCCAATTTCTCTTCTTGACCCAAACCAGGACTTCAGTGGAATTACTTTGTGCAGATCCTGAGCTTAGACTTGAGCCACACAAGACTCATGGCAGATAAGGGCTCCTGTCCTTGCTCTGCACAGAAATTGCTGAAATCCTGCCCACTTTGAGGAGAGATCTGCTGATTTCCACCAGCAGGAGAAGGGCAGCTTTCCAGTCCTGGTTTTAATCCATCAGAGATCTCCTGCAAACAGCTGCCTTTTATTTATTTTCTTTTTTTTTCCTCTCTTTTTTCTTTCTCTAGTTGGGACTAACTCAGTGTCTTTCTCCTTTTTATTTTTCTTTTTTTTTCTGTGGAGAGAATCTCTATTTGCTGTGTCCTGGTGAAGTCCCAGTTATTCCTATTTCATTTACATCAACATCACTCAAGACTTAGTCACCAGCCTTAAATGATGTTGACTTAACATGGGCTTAAACAGAATAAAAAATGACTCATCACTGTGTGAGGGATTTCTGAGGCTGAGCAAAGGGGAGAAAGTGGAACAGCTTAATCCTTAACTTCTTCAAATCCTTCTTTTCTCTTTCCTGCTAAAATGGGAGGAGGGAATTCCCTGTGGTGCTGCAACTCTGATGATGGGAAAAAGGGGTCACTTTGCAAAATACAAAATAAAAAGAAACTTTAATCACCGTGATAAGATTCTCCTTAAAAACGTTCACTTCTGCCCTGAGGGCCCTGCTGCAGCACATTCATCATCACAGGGACCTTGAGCTGTGCTAAATTGTAAAATTGTATTTGTAATTGTGGTTACAAGTTCCATGTGGTGCAATGCTGATGGCACAGCAGTGGGGACACAAAACAGTTCAGAGGGGGCTCAGGTCTGCTCTGTTTTGGAACAGATTTTAAAAAGGAAAAAAATCCCTAACTCCTGCAAAATCCTGTGCCTAAATAATTTTAAAGCCAGGCCCCAAGGAGCTGATTGCACAGCAATGGGGACACAAGGACTCGGGGCAGTTTGGAGGGGTCTCAGACATTCACTCAGGTCTGCTGCATTTTGGAACAGATTTAAAAGGGAAAAAAACCCCATTACTCCTGCGAAATCCTGTGGCTAAATAACTTTAAAGCCTGGCCCAAGGAGCTGAAGGCCCAGCAGTGGGGACGCAAGGACTCGGGGCAGTTTTGGGGAGCCTCAGGCCTTCCCTCAGATCTGCTGCATTTTGGAGCAGATTTTAAAAGGGAAAACAATCCCCAGCTCCTGCAAAATCCATGCCTAAATAATTTTAAAGCCTGGCCCAAGGAGATGATGGTACAGCAGTGGGGACACAAGGACTTGAGGCAGTTTTGGGGGGCCTCAGGCCTTCCCTCAGGTCTGCTCTGTTTTGGAGCAGGTTTTAAAAAGGAAAAAAAATCCCTAACTACTGCAAAATCCTGTGCCTAAATAATTTTAAAGCCTGGCCCAAGTAGCTGAAGGCCCAGCAATGGGGTCACAAGGGCTTGGGGCAGTTTGGAGGGGCCTCAGGCCTTCTTTCAGGTCTGCTGCATTTTGGAGCAGATTTTTAAAGGGAAAACAATCCCCAGCTCCTGAAAAATCCATGCCTAAATAATTTTAAAGCCCGGCCCAAGGAGCTGAAGGCCAGCAATGGGGTCACAAGGACTTGAGGCAGTTTTGAGGGGTCTCAGGCCTTCTCTCAGGTCTGCTGCATTTTGGAGCAGATTTTAAAAGGGAAAACAATCCCCAGCTCCTGCAAAACCCTGTGGCTAAATAATTTTAAAACCAGGCCCCAGAGAGCCCATGGTGCCCCTGCCATGGTGTCACAGCTTCTCTGGGGGCAGGAAGGGCTGTGGGGTGCCCAAACTGGAGCCCCCCTGAGCACAAAGCTGCACAGGGAGCCTGGTGGCAAATCCTTCCCAGGGACTGGAATTTGGCAGCCAGAGCCAAATCCACATTAGCCACATCATCCAAGAGCAGCCACTCCAGCTCCTGACGACGGCCAGGCCTCAGATCTGCACTTTGCTCCTTTCTGTGGAGCACAAAGACGGATCAGAGGACACCCCCCAAGCCTTTGAGGAGCATCCAGCTCGGGTTGGAGAGCCCCATGACTTCACTGCGAGCGCCACTCGCCGCTCTCGACGTCTGGAAGAAAGAGACAGAAAAAAGCACCTTTGGAGCCTTTAAGACTAATTAAGGAGTGCATCAAAAGGAAAAAAAAAAAAGGGAGAAAGAGAGAGGGAGAAAGATACGTTTGGCTGACTGTGAATGAATCTTATAAAATGGAAATGGGAAACATGTGCAAACACTTTAAATATTTTTGCCCCTGCAAGATACTTGAAGACTTCCCTTGTAAAACAAATAGGGAACAAAATAAAACCAGGTTTCCTTCAGTCAGCACATAATCATTTTCATGTTAATTTTTATCTTGTTAACCCAAAAATCTATTAGAAGAAAATTATCTGCCTGAAATCTGGCTTGTGACTCACGCTAAGTGGTTCTGATATTTTGAGAAAATAAATCTTTACACTGTTTACACAAGTCTATCTGAAATTACAGTGTGTAAAAGAAATAATGGTTTCGAGTGACCATAGGTGACAAATGATCAGGCTTCTGATGTTATTCCCCTTGGCCTTGGCTGCAGGGGAGGTTTTTTCCTTTTCTTTTAATCCCTTCTCATTGTAACAATGGCAAAGCACACCCAGAGCTAAATGCAAAACTAATTGAACATTAATTCAACAGTAAAATAATGGTGCTGTGGATTCTGCCCAGGTGCTGAACGGTCAGATCCAGCCATAATTAAAAAGGGCAGAAGAGTAATTTAATTACAGACCTATCCTTAATTGTGAGAAGCCTCCCTGCTCTTCATGCCAAGTTGTGCTACCAAAGGGTTTGGATTTTAGAAAAGATCATTTGCACACAGAGAGCAAGATGGTTTTGAATGGAATCATGGAATCATGGAATCATGGAATCAAAGAATTACAGAATCACAGAATCATGGAATCATAGAACCACAGAATCACAGAATCATGGAATCACAGAATCATAGAATATGGAAAGGACCCACAAGGATGATCCAAGTCCAACTCCTGGCCCTCCACTCCAATGTTTCATAGCTGTCACTTTAATTTTTAATTTTCTAAACAGGCCCATTGATTGCCATTAAAAGGAGAATTAAAGTTCTTTCAGGATTTAAACATTCCTGTTTCTCCTCATGGATACCACCAGTCTCCACACATTCCTTGTGTCATTCCTGAAATACAGTACAATAATAATAATAATTCAACATCTGTGGCTAATCCTCCATGCCAAAGGCTATAATTAATTCTAACCCCTTTCTTCTGCTTGAATTTCAGCAGCATAAAATAACAGGTAGAAGGAGATGTTCAATAGGGAGAAATCTGGATAAATATACAGAAGTTCATTAGTAAGAACAAGTGGTGTGTTTTGGCTGGAAAACATCTTTTTGGGGTAAAGAGAAGGAAGCAAATGAAATGCAACCTGGGCATTTTATTCCAGGATTTGAACTTTCCATATTCTGCCCTGAGTTGCTTTATTAGCTAAAGCTCTGGGAGGACAATTATTGAGTGGTTTATATTGAAGTTATTACTTAAATCCCCTTAAATTCATAGTGGGCAGCTTGGAAATCTGCCTTGGTGCTGGGATTCCTGAGGAGGGCACAGACTGCAGGCAAAAGCTGCTTTTTAGCATTTTTTTGTTATTTTGCAAATTGATTCCACTTCAGCTCTACCACTTATCAAAACTTTTACAGCTGAGTTTTGCTTTTTAAAGGGAATAGAATCCTTTCCATCTCGCTTTGCAAAATTTGTTCCCATGCCAGCTTTTCCATCCTCTGCCTTTGAGTCTGGCTAACTTCATAAATAAAAAATAAATAGATAAATGCCTCTGCTTGAGGCTGAAATCCTGGGAAGGGCAGCCAGTCCCAGCATCCACCTGATGGGACTGGCACATGGATCCTCTCTTTATCCAGACTGGGAAGGCAACACATTGGCACAGACTGGCAGGACGAAAGGTTGGGAATAAATATTTGAATGGTACTTTGGAATTCCCAGAAGGATCAGAAAAGCAGGAAGGGCTTTTGCCCCTGGGTGAGGGACAGCTGGGATGGGACTGGAGGGGGGAAGAGGAGTGGAGCTCAGGCTTGGAGCCTGAATTCCTTTAGGAATTTTCTCCCCTGTTTAAAATCTGTGCCTTGGCTGGGCACTCTGGAGCTGTTTAACAGGAATAACCCCAGGAATTCTCCCAGGTGAGACAGGGCGGAATCCAAAGGGAAAGCCCAGCAGGTGCCTTTGCTGGTCAGGGATTTCCCCCTGCTGAATGGGGCTCTGGATTAAAGCAGCTCCATAAATCCAAGGTTTCCTCCTCCTGTGCACTTCCCATCCCGTCCCAAACCTTGTTTGATCCATGGGAGTGCCCCAGCAGAGGGGACAGCTCAGCATCCTTGAGGAATGAGCAAAGAGCTGGATTACAGTGGGACAAGGGCAGGAAAAGCCATTTATTGGAAATCAGTTCCAAAGACTGCAGAGTTCCGAAGTGACAGGATTTGTTTTGTGGCATTAAACAGCATCCCAGCCCAGCAGGGCCAGGCAGGCCAAGGGCAATCCCCAGACCATTCTGGGATGGCATTTTTGGGCTGTTCCCAACAGGAGAACTTCCCAGGAATGCTGGTGGGGAGCTGCCCACCCAGGCCACAGCAATAACTGGCTTTGGTTTGAGATGCAGATCTCCCACCACAACAAGCAGCACTCCCAGCTGGGCAGCTGGCACCAAAAACATCTCCAGGAAATCCAATCCCATTCAGAGGGGGGAAAGATTCCTGTTGGGAAAACAGGGAGAAGCTCTGCCCTAAAAACCTGCCCTTCCATCCCTCCACAGGTACCTGCTGGGCTTGTTCCTTCCAGGTGCTTGCGGGTTTAGAATACACAATAATTTCACAGAGGGGAAAACCCAGGCCGGGCCCCACCACAACACCAGCCACAGAATTATACCCTGTGCTTCCTGCAGCAAGGAGAATTTGCTTCTCTATTACCCAAAAACGACACAGCTGAGCTCCGTGGCTTGAAGTTAACATCACTTGGAAACACGAGGAGGAATGATTGAAGGATTTTAGCACTGAATTGCAGTGATTCTGTTCATAAAGTGTCTTGGTGGCTGTTAAAACATTTAAAAATTCCTTTAATTTTTCTTTAATTAGAAATTAAATTGAATGGGATTTCTTCAATTCCAAGCGCATCTAATTATCTTTATGCTCACATCTAATAATCCAGATTCTTGTCTGTAGATGTGAATTTGAGATGATTAAGTCATCATGAGCCAAATATTAAGCCACAAAAAGGTCTTAAAATGGAGCAAACTAGAAAAGTTATTAATTAATTAAATGACCAGAATATACATTATTCACCCAGCACCATCAAACAGAGCCCAGAACATGGTGGTGATAGAAAAATGTAGAATTTAGCTAATTTAGGGAGAGAAATGTGGGTTGAACACCCACATTTTTGGTGAGAGGGAATTCTATGTAAGTGTGTATTTGTCCTAATTTAGGAGAAGCTCTTTAATTTAGGACAAGCTCTTTAATGTAGAATAAACTACTCTTGGTTGTGCTGACGACCATGAAGTTCTCAAAACAAAGGCCTGGCAGAAGGAGAATTTTTGCAGGATTTTCTGCTCTAAAAGAGCTTCCCTGGGGGAATTAAAAGCCCCAGAGCTCTGTAATTAATGTCACCATGGCCACTGCTGTTGATGGACCTTCACAGGTGAGGCTGTTCAGACCTTCCACCTGCTGGGGAAAGGTGTTTTCCAAATATTCTCCCCCTAAAAGAATGGCAGGGTTGGGGTTATCTCAACCCCAATGCCACCAGCCAAATAAAGCAGGGACAGGCTGCTCCTCAGGGATTAATAACGTGGCAGGATTTCCAGGGAAGTCAGCTGGAGCTGCTTTCCAAAAACCATGACCCAAAGGCATTCTGCTGTCCTGGGCAGATGTCATGAGTGAATGGATGTGATGGGTTCCTGGCAGGATGTCTTGGTTTGGAAAGCCAGGTGCCTGCTAAGGAAGGCAGGAGCCTCCCTTGAAATGGAAAATGTAAACCCCCTCCCTCCGAATTGCTCTAAATTTGAAATTAAGGGGCTCTCAGGCAAAAAATATGGGAGCAGGAATAGCAGTTCTTTACTAGGGAAGAAAATAAAAAGATAAAATGAACAATGCAGTNCCACAGGAGGACACCTCTGAAGGACACAGGCTGGGCTGTGTTTGACTGCAGCTGGGAGGGGAAGGAAAAGGTGGATGGGAAGCACATGGAGTGAACATGAAGCCCCTCTTCACACGCCTCTGCTGAAGTTAAGAATGTTTTACTGCTTTGCAGCAGGCAGAGGTGTGGAAATCAGAGAAACCAGGGAGCCTCTCCAGAGCTGGAAAGGCCCCTTCTCTAGCAAGAGCTTTCCTTCTTTTTGGTTTTCCCTAGAGATACCTCAGGAATAGCCTCAGGAATGTTGGTTCCTCAGGACTGCCTTCCATTTTTATGCTCTGGGGTTGGACTAGATAATCTTTAAGGTCCCTTCCAGCCCAAAGCATTCCAGGAATCCATGAACCCTTCTATGAATATTTTGAAGAGCCTCTTCTAGAGCCAACCCCCCCAAAAATTCGTATAATAAAAGGAAACAGTTTGATCAGTAGAGATAAAATAAAAGGTAGGAAATGATTTGAACATTATTTTGCTCCATGAAAAGCACTTTCCATCCCCACAGTTGCAAAACCCAACTGATTGCCCAGGTTTAGCTGAGCAATGGTGACATCATTCCAATGATTTTTTTTAAGATCCAAGCAATTATTGTCTGCAGAAGATGGGGCTGGCACTGAATTTCTGTCAAACACAGCTCAGGTGCTGAAGTGAAACTGCAGCTTTGGAAGATTTGCTTGTTTGTGTTGTTTTGGGGTTTGTTTTTCTGCATTTGCCTAATCTTTGTCCACATAAATATTCTGCTGCACCTCGATTTGTTGTCTAAGAAAATAAATCACAAAGCTCTTGTCTGGAGGGGCTTGGCCTGGATAAACCAAGCAGCAGGTCCAGGCATATCCAGGATGTCTCTGTGTGCTTCAAACAACCCCAAACCACAGCAGTTACCTCAAGGTTTGAGTCAGGAAGCATCTTCACCCTCACTGGAGGGGGTGGCAGCTGATCTGCTGCAATTATTGAAGGTCTGATGAGCTGAAAGAATAAAGCTGTTATTGAAAGGTTGGTTAAGATCAGGGAAAAAAGAGCAGATCATGCAGAGAGGGGATTGGATCTGGGTGATTTCTGCACACATGTTTTGTACTTAAAGGTCTGAGAGTAAGAACTAGAAAGAGTCATGGCACCCTGGAATGGTTTGGGTGGGAAGGGATCTTAAAAATCATTTTTTCCATGGGCAAGAACACCTTCCACCATCCCAGGGTGCTCCAAGCTCTGTCCAACCTGGCCCTGGACACTTCCAGGGATCCAGGGGCAGCCACAGCTTCTCTGGGAATCTGTGCCAGGACCTCTCCACTCTCACAGGGGAGAAGGTGAAGGCTGAGACAGAAGAACTGTGGTCCAAGCCCAAGAAAAGCAAATACTCCAGTGTTTTGTTCAGGGAGGGCGAGCCAATCCTTTTGAAACAGCACATTGGAGCCTGAATCACTTGGATCCTTTTGAAAATCTAATTGCATTTTGATACACAGAGATCATTAAACATGGAGGTGGTGGGTGAAGAAGAATAGAAAGTAACATTCTCCTTAAAATTCGAAAATAACATAAACTTCATGGAGTGAGCACACTGAGCAGTCCTAGGAAGACACCTCTGGGTACTTGGATTGGGTAGAAATTAATCTGGATGAAAATAAGACCAATCCAGCAGCAAAAACATCCCTGACAGGCTAATGTTCAATTTAAATAAACAGTTCTAATGAGATCTGTTATTACCTGCTATTTTGTCATGCTTTGGCATGCAGTCCCAAGTCTAATGTTTCTAAATGCTGTCATAAATTTTTTCAACCTAATCTGCTCCTAAAGATTTCAGCTTGTGTCCCTCCTGTTCACAGTAAATTATAGACAGTGTTGAAGCCTGTGAGGGAACCTAAACCTCTCTTAGAGAACCCCAGAACACCAAACCCAGTCTTTCCTCATCCCACAGGTTGCTGTGACTGTGAAGTTTTATAAAGAACTTTTCAGATGGATGAGCCAGGCACCCAAATTTGCATAAAATATTTACAGAAAATCACACAGCTGATCCAAAATTACCTATTTAGTGCCCAAATAAGGGAAAAAAGCTGCAATAACCTGTGCCCACCTGACAGCACTTTCACCCTGGCATGATCAACTGTTAAAAAACCCCTCCAGGTAAAGTCCCTCCTGTCCTGCCAATGCTGGTCCAAGCAGCTGTGCCCAAGTTTTGGGTGGAAAACCCCAATTCTGGCAGCTCCTGCTGGTCTCAGCAGAGGCCTGGCCATGGCATTGTCCTCGAGGGCATCTTCACCTGCTTGAGAGGGAAAGGAAACAGGAGCTGTGTCCTGGACATTCCCTTAATGTTTATTGTGTCCTCAGCCTTGGCGTGTCCATGTTTTTTTTGGGAGGATCCCAGGCTGGTGATGCTCTTCAGGTGAGTTCAGCATGGGAGGCAGCTCCCTGTTCCATGCTTTTGCTTTTCCATGGCAGAATCCAGCCAGGATGTTTTGTTCAGACCTGCCCTGCAGGAATTGCAGAACAGCTCCACTTATTCCGGTGGATTTGTGTGTTGGGTTAAGCTCTTTTCTGACCCAGAGATGGGGCAACTGAGAGGCATTTTTAAAACTTTTATTCCATTTTCAGTCTCATGTGCGGGGTGAGACAATACAGGTGTTATAATTCACACCATCACAATCAGAAGACAATTATTTCCTAATTACAATATACTATAAAAGTTTCTTGGCCTATCAACTTTAGCCACACCATGCTGTAAATGCCTTAATATACAAAAAATTCATTTTCCACAGATTTGCTCAATTTTTTAACGGAAAGTGGCATCTGCAGGACTTTGATAGATCAAGGGGGCTGAGAATCTCTCACTGACCCAGGAAATGGTGGGAATACTCAAATTGCAGCATTCTGTGTTGTGTTACATCACCAGCATCTCCCTGCTGCTCATGTTCTGGGAGAAAGGCACTCAAAGGCCGGGAAACTCCAAAGGAAAAGGGAAATAAAAGAGTTCTGAGAGATTCCTGAGTGATCCAGTTTAGGGTTTGGTCCAGATGTGGTGACACAGCACGAGGATCATGTTGTGATATGGGGAATGAGGGAGGAACACCAAACAGAATTTTGGGTGGTTAAGCCCCTGAAATAACACTCCAGGCAGGTGGTGATGCTTGAATAAAATACCAGAGACCTGGAACCACTAAAATTATCCAACAGTTGTGAATTCTGCTGGCTCTGGTCAATGGCTTTGCTCCAGTACCCCCAAAACCAGGCCCCAGATGCTGTTCAGAGCTGGAGCTGGAAGGTTTGGGAGTCCCTGTCCTGCATCACACACAAGGGCTGGAGGGGAGCTGCTGTTCAGCACTGTGTGAGGGATGTCACCTGCGGGAAAAAGAACCAGAATTCACATTTGTCTGTGAATTGTGCAGCATTAAAACCCTTATCACTGCCATGCAGGCAACTAAAGGCATTGGGAACACATTTTTGGGGGTAAGAAGCTTTTCAACTTCTTTTCCTGTGGTATATAAATCTGCACAAGTGTTGTCACTCCCACAGTCCAAACAGTTTATTCAAAGACTGAGAGGAATTTCAGTTTTCCACCAAGGTCAGGACAACTTTGGTGTGCCCTGACAATCCCTGAGCAGGTAATACTTCTAAATGCTTTATTAACACAGACTGGGGTCAATAAACACTTTGTACTGCCCTCCTCCCATATCTCCCCACGTAATTCCCCAATCCTACTGCCTAAAGACCAGAGGGATTCCCAGACCCAAGCCAGGGAAAGCTCAGCAGTTCAGCTCCATTTCAGCTTTTTTTAAGGCCACCGTGGCTGCCACCTTGATAAATGCAGTTGTTACTAGGAAAGAACAAAATCCTTTAATCATTTTCAAACATTAAATTCCATCATGTCTGGCCCGTAAATGTAAAGTTCACTTTCCAGGAAGGATTTACCAAAGTTGATACCTTGTGCTGGCAGAACGTTCACCGTACATTTAGCAAAATGATTTTTCGGGGGAGGTTTTTGATACGTTCAGCTCCAGAACTAAAACCATGCCCTAATTTGCCCCGAGTGGCTGCAGCTGAATGTTGTCATCTGTCCCTAATAAGGGCTTTGTTTGTCCCGGGCTTATCCCGGGATAGTTAAAGCTGCAAAAAAAAAAAAAAAAAGCTTGAGCTCCAAGTCTGTTCTCCCTCCCCGTGCAGCCTCCAAAGCCTGACGTCTGTGCTGGTTTCTCAGAGGCAATGTTCAACATCTGGTGCCGAACCAGTGGGGTCAAATAATGTTCTCACCATTTAGCGTAATTAACTCCAACCGCCCGTCTGCTGCACGGCCCCGCCGCAGCCAACACAAGCAAAGCTGGGCCAAGGCGAAATTTCTGCTCATTATTAAACCCAAATCTAAGCACTTGTCTGTCTGTAAAAACAGAGCAAAGGGAGGAAAACTGAAACCAGCGAACAGGGTCTGAGGTTTCAATAAATGTCAGAGAGCGTCAAGTCTGTTTGGATTGCAAATTATTGCTGGCTGATGGTCTATTATTTTACAACTGGCGATTGCTGTCAGGAGGTGGGGAGGGGGTGGGGGGAGAGGGTGCTCGAATCCCAGCCAGAGGGGAACAGAAGTTGCAAAATACTGTAACAATAATTTAAAAGAAAACCACCAAAGGCACTTTCATGTTGGCTAAATTTAGAGTTTTCATCGAGTATCTCTTCGAAGAGTAAAGAGGGCTTTGATGGATGTCCCATCACCAAGGACAGGTTGGATGGGGCTTGGAGCAAGCTGGGATAGGGAAAGTGTCCCTGCCCGTGGAGGAGGTGGGATTGGACTGGTTTTAAGGTCCCTTCCAACCCAAACCACTCTGGGGTTCCACAATTCCAAGTCCCCTGGGATAGGAACCACCCCCAGTATCTCTCTGCCATCCCTGCCTCTGCTTCCAAACACCATTCCCAGGAGAATGAAGACAACTGGAGAACCATGAACATGCAGAGTAGAAAAAGCCCATCCCACCTCCCTGATGTGCTTAAGGTGAGCTCACATCTTGTCAAGCAGAGATAAGAGAACTTTTAAATGGTTCTTAAACTCTCTTGGTAAATGAATTAAAATACAATTGGGTGGTTGCTTCTTGAAATAGAGTGGAGAGGACATCTTATTGTACAGTCCCAGAATCCCAGAGTGGTTTGGGTTGGAAAGGACCTTAAATTTCATCCCATCTCACCTGTGCCATGGGCAGGGACACCTTCCCATGGTGGTTCCAAGCCCTGTCCAGCCTGGCCTTGGACATTGCCAGGGATCCAGGGGCGGCCACGAATAAACCTCGATGGATTTGACTCCCACTGACAACAAACACAGAGGATCAGACCCAGTTTGTGAGGAGAAGGGAGATGGTGAGGGATGAGCTGATGGATGTCCTCAGCCACAGAAAGGCCAGGACAGCAACATGCCCCAAAGAAGGGGACATTGTCCTAATTCCACAAAAATCTTCCAGTTGCTAAAACCTGTTGGTTTTGGACTCTACCAAATAGCCCAGCTGAGGCTTCTGACATCGGGAAAAGTAAATAAATCCATACCATGTGCAAAACAATCAATGAAAACATCCTGCAGTTAATGGGGGAAAACATCTCCCCCAACAACGGCTGATTCCAGATCCAAATTTCTCAGCCAGCTTTTTTGGAAGCAAACCAAGCCATTGAATAGAACTTTACAACTCAACACAGACCGGGGAGCTTTGAAATCTGTGAAGGGATGAAATGCAGGGAGATGTTTTTACATGGAAAACATGGTTGCTCTAGATCAATATGTGAGGTGGGCTAAAATAATTTGCAATTCTATAAAGCGAGAATAAATCTTTACAGCCCACCTATTTTTTTTTTTAATTTTTTTTTTCAGCAATGCAAAGTGAAGAATTCAAGTTTGAAGACAAGAAGGCTTTAAATGAAATATAAATATTCACAACATGGCTGTTTGGTGCTATATGGAAAAGCAAATTCTATTTTTTTTCTATTTTTCTCTCCCTAAATTAAACCTGTGTTTTGCAAAGCGAACAAAAAAAGAATGGATTCATGGTTACAAAAGAGTGGTTATGCTCTCCTGTGCCCAGCACCTCCTCCTCTCTCCCTCACACACACACAGCCACTGGTAATAAAACTGTAACTTATGATTTCGCACCAATAATATCCCAAGAAGGGTGCCTCGATTTTCCCCTGGAGCAAAGGAAAGAGGCCAAAACAATCAACGTCTCTCTTGTGCAGAGCTGAGCTTGGGCTCCACTTGGACTCTGCTCTGTGTCCCCCCTGAGCCTGTGGAATATTCTTTACCTGCCAAACTCCTCAGCCCCCAATGTGATGGTGACCCTGGAGCTTTTTTTGGCCCCTCTCAAAGTCAGGGGAGAAACGGGAGGAACGTGGATCACCCAAAGGTTTCTGTTCCACCAACACAACAGGATCTGTCAGGCAGAGCTGATCGATATTTTCCCAGTGCAGAAACTTTCTGCCATGACATCCAAAGGTTCTAAAGATATATTTTAATTTTTCTGGCTTTTGTCAAAAATGATCCCAATTCCTGGTTGCTGGAAGCAGGAACATTTTGCTGTCCCCTCACTTGCTTTGACTGCAGCGTACAGTGACTTCAGGGGAATTTCTCTTTCTCATCAGTCTCTGACTTGGGTCAGCTCACACAGAACTGGAAAATACTCCTGGGATGGGAAATCTCTGGGAGCACAGGGTGCAGGAGTTGCTGCACACATGGCAGGGGGTGAGCTTCATGCTCTGGAAGGATTCCTGGTTATCCACACTGTGCAACACGAGGCACTGCCCAGGGAAGAGGAGATGTGCTCTTTGTAATGCACAGTAATTAAATCAGCTCTAATCAAGCACAGCATCTCTTTGGGAAGCATCCATGAGTGAAAGGCTCTCTTTTTTTTTATTTAGTACGAGTTTTTCTCATTAGTTACACCAAAGCTGCATTTAATTCTTGTCCTGGCTGAACTAAACTCAGATGCACAGAGAGGGCTGAGAATAAACTTTAACTTTTCCATTTGGAACTGCCCCTGGAAAGATGAATATCAACATAATCCCAGTCAGACCCCCTGTGACCAAACATGCACTTAAAGAAAGAGTAAACAGCCAAACCTCCTCGAGCTGCTTTGGCCCCAGCCCTGTTCCTTCCCTTTGGCACTTGTTCCTTGGAATGATGGATTAACAGCTCCGAATTTCAGCAGTTTCCCTTCCCCCTCCCTGTATTGGGATTAAGAGTTTTGCTGTAATTAGTTCCTAATTGCTGTGTCCAAACCATGGGAGTTGAGGGGTGGATATCCATGGACATCTCAACTCTCCTCAGGCAGGAGGGAGTGAATTTCCTCGGGAAGAGAGGCTGACCATGTTTAATGAGCACTTCTGGCCTGACAAATGGCTGTGTAAAACACTTCCTCCCTTCCCATGTGCTCGCTGTGTGCCTGGGCCCTCGGAGTGCCAAGCTCTTCACTTTTGGATTAAGTATCACAAGCTCTACAATTATTTTGTCTCCTTGTCAGACACTCGCTGTGGAGAGAGGCCACTGCCTTTGTTCCCCACCTGGGTGGTGTTAATGGGCTGCTCAGTCACCCCAGACACGCAGAACAATCAGGGATTTCTCAGCTTTAGGGAGAAAACCAATTTTTCCCTCCCATCAGTACCCTCAGCTCCATTCTAGGTGCAGAATCTTGGAATAGAATCATGGAATGGTTTGGGATGGGAGAGACCGTAAAGCTCATCCAGTTCCACCCCCTGCCATGGGCAGGGACACCTTCCACTATCCCAGGCTGCTCCAAGACCTGTCCAGCCTGGCCTGGGACACTTCCTGATGAATCTGAATTTATCTGCACCCCTTTGCAGCCTGAATCTGCACTGAGCTCTGCCCACAGTCTCTGCTGTGCTGCTGAACTGCTCAGAGCCCAGGAAATCCAAGGATCCTCAGTGACCCTCCATGACCCTCACGAGTCCCTTCCAACTCAGGAGATTCTGTGAGCCCAGGACTGGGTGAAAACCTGAAGAGAACAAATCTTCACACTACATTTTACAGCTGAAAAATTTGAAAATAAAAATTCAGCGAATTCCCATTGAAATGTGACCCCCAGAATTGCACCAGCCTCAATAAATCTCATTGTCCTTGGCTAAAATATCCTTGGAATAATTCTCCAGTTTTAACCAGGCCCATCTATTAATTGGCCTCACCCAGATGAGAAAAACACTGGGAAAGAACATCCCTTTTATTGGACCTTCAAAACATTTTCCAGCCAAAAATTTCATCCAAACTGGGGCTTAACATTTAGAAGTTGGCATTTTAAGATCTGGTCGATACAAAGTTCGGGACAAACCAGAAGAAAAAAAAAAAAAAGATTGTTGAACAAAACCTGAGCTGAGCCCATGATGGATGGACCCTTTCTTTGGTCTCATTCAGCACTGCAACCACCCGTTGGCTTGGCCACCCTGAGCTCAAATATTATTTAATGCTGGAGTAAAAAGAAAATAATAATTCTGCAGTGTGAGTGTTCCACAGCGCGGCTTCCAATTCACCTCTGGCCTTCCAGGCTCTGGGCAATGATTCATTTTCCTCCTGACAGGAGGGGTACAACATTCTCAGCACTTCTTGGGTGGAAGAAAGTTTGTAGGAAGCAAATCCACAGCGAGCCATTAAACTTGATGAGGATTAATCCCCTCCCTCACTGGTTTCATGTCCAAAATGCATCGATGGCTTGGAGGATTGAGCTGAGTCCCCAGCTGGGAGCAGAGCTGTGATCTGGGGGTTTTGGGGAGTGTGTATGTACGACCTAACTAATGGTGGAACAAACCCCAGTGCTCTGGGCTTGGGGAGTCCCACTCCAGCAATAACAGATTGTAAAAGATCAAGTTTCAGCACAATTAGCTCCTGGCTGCAGTTTATTACCCCATCGGAGATTTAAAACATGATTTTTTTCCCCCCCCTACTGCATTCCAACAATACTTAAGTGTCTGGAGCTGACACTGTAAAACAATAATAGAGTGACAAATATCTGTCTATCCGAAGACAAACCCAGTGGCTGGGCTTGTTTGGAGACAGTAAATTGTAAAACATGCTTTAAAATGGCCTTTTCTCCTTCTTCTTGCTGGTCACAGGGCTGAGTGGAAGTGTTTGTGGTGTCTTGTTTGGTTTTTACTGTTTGGTGGGATTTCAGGATGGTTGAGGCTTCTGAAGGACAAGGCCCAAGGGCTGAAGGAAGAAATCCCTATTATTTCTCCAGAAGAACTGAAGGTCACACCCAATGCCTCAATGTGAAAAAGAATTAGGGTTAAATTCCTCTCTGCAGATGTGCAGTTCTTCCCAGTGGATGTCAGGAGTCCCTGGATGTCCCCTGGGATGACATGGAGAGCATCCCAGCAGTTTTATTTCCTTGGGCTGGATGAACACGTTGGAACAGCATTTGCAGGACAGCATGAGCAGGAATATGTTTGGGGACATCTTGCTCTGCGGGTTTTTAATAAGAACACCCTGCAAGCAGCCCTGCAGCTTCCAAAGCACCATGCCAAGAGTGAGCAAGAGAAAGGAAAGCACACAGGGGGAAAAAAGGGGAAGCCGGGAGCTGTCAGGGTCGATCTGGGAGAGTTTCCATGGATTGGAAGTGAGAAGCATCGTGCATTTTGCAAAACACAGAGTTGCAATTACGGGAGCAAATTGTAGCGATTAGAGCAGGTATGAAACTTCTCAGTGACACAATAAACAGCAGGGCAGAGTTATTTCCATTTAATTAAAGCCCTGTTTACTCAGACATGATGTTTCAATCCTGAGCAGGAGCACGTTTGCCCCATTGCTGTGGGTGTTGTGCGAAGCTGTGCAGGTGAAGGTGTCACAGGAGCTGCCCTGGTGTGTCCCTGCACCACGGAGGGTCTGCAGGGCAGCTCTGCTCCAGGAATGGGGGCAGCACAGCAGAAGGAGTCTCCAGGAATCCAGGGGTAGACTGGGGCCTCAGGAAACATGGAGCAACTGGAACAACCCCAGGCTGTTCAGCATCCCCATGGCTTCGGGTGGGATTCAGCTTGCTGAGCTCTGTCCAGCTCTAGGCCACCTGTCTGCTTTAAGCTGTTCCTCAAGTCCACTTCAAAGACAACAGCATAGAGGGAAGTTGGAAATGGAGTTGTGCCACCTCCTTCTCATGGGGGTCTTACATAGCTCCTTCCCTTTCTCAAGGAAACATGGGAACATGGAATGGTTTGGGTTAGAAGGGACCTTAAAGATCTTTTAATTCCACCCCTGCCATGGGCAGGGACACCTTCCACTGTCCCAGGCTGCTCCCAGCCCTGTTCAACCTGGACTTGGCACTGCCAGGGATCCAGGGGCAGCCTCAGCTTCTCTGACACCCTGTGCCAGGGCCTCCCCACCCTCCCAGGGAGTGTCCAGCTCCGAAGAGACACCTAATCCTGGAGAGCATCTCCGTCCAGGAGATGGAGAAGCCAAATCCCGGCTGTTCTGGGTAAGGCTCCTGTGCAGGAGTGCATTACTGGTGCCATGGAAGCTGCAGCTCCAGCCTGAGTGCTGTCTGGCTTCCAAAGCCACCAGGACAAGGGGTTTTGGTGGTTTTGTTGGCTGCCTGCATGGGGTGGTTTGAGCCCAGCCTGGTTTCCACAGGTCAGGCTTAAGGCACGCTGGTGCAGAGGTGCAGGAGCCAGCCTGCAGTGCCAGAGTCTGTGGATAAACACAGCCTGCTCTCCGTGCAGGAACAGCAGCCCTGCAACGTCATTTTCCAGTGATGTCGGTCTGGCACCTTCCTGCTGCACTAAACTCACTCTGAGGGAGTCAAGTGAAAAAAAGAAAAAAAATTAAGGAAAAAAAAAAGTGGGAAAACCAACAATGCTAAAAAAAGGCCTGCTATATTTAGGATAAAGCTGAGGATGCATTGGTCAGTGTCCAAGGGAAGTGGCCCAATGACCTGATTACTGCTCAGCAAAGTTGATGGGAAAAGCTGAAACTGGAAAACTCGATCGGTTTTATGACCTTTAAGGAGTGCAGTCAGAAAAGGGAGTTTAGTGCCTCTATCTTCCCATTTGTTTGTAGTATTAGTCATTCTTAGAAGAGGGCCTGACTCACACTGCCAGAGTTTCTCTTCCTGTATAAACTAAAACTCTGTGACATTCAATTATTTCATTATTTTAGGCCCCTCCCAAATTAAAGCTCTCCCTGAAGCACCTTCTCCTCCCAGTGACACCAAGTCTGCACAGAACAACATCTGGCACTTGTTCCTTCCACTCCACTCCAGGCGCCTACTGGAGGTGGCCAAAATTAGCAGCACATTCACCCTCAGTGCTGAGGGGATGAACATCCAAATTCAGGGCTTTCAACTTAATTTAGGGCTAGAATTTTCTGGTCTGGCACATGCTGGTATCTCTGCACTTAGAGGCACTCTAACATGTTTATCTTCGTGTGTTTATGAGTTCATGAGCTGAGAAAGTGAGGATTGGGCAATAAAGATCATTCCACTGAAATCATCACCCCCACCCCAATCAACCCGCAGATTTCACACTTGATTTGAAAAGATGGGCTGCAAATCATGGCTGCATTTTTCTGCTGATTCCTCCTCGGTGGAAGCCACCTCTGCTTCACGTGGATGTGGAGATGGAAGGTCTATTTATAAATTACAACCTGATCCCATCTGCACTGAGCCATCAGATCTGGACTGGATGCCAGCTCGGAGCTGTAATCCCCAAATGTGCCCTTGGAGCTCTCCCTGAGAAGTGTTCTGGGTGGAGACCTTCCCGATTTGGCTCCAAACCACCCCGCAGGTGTTCAGTTCAAGGAGTGTCACCAAGGTGTGAGGCAAAGCAAGCCATTCCAGCCCAGACTGGTTAATACTTATTTTCTTTCCTGCTAATTGTACCCGCAGCCAGCGGATTCCCTCGTTAGCCGCGGGAACGCCGCTGAATCCCCGCGGCTGCTTTCTCCCTTCCCGCCTGGCACAGCTTTTATTCCCAAAGTTGGCAGGCTGGAAAACTGGCCTGCCTCCAACCCCCCCAGAGCCTGGAACACAAGCCTTGCACAACCCTCCCAAGGCACCACTTTCCCCGTTGCCACCTCCGCTGGCAGCGCCATGCCGGGCTGTTCCCTCTTGCCCAACATCCCAATGTTCCCCTGGGAAAGCTGACGGCTCTGTCTGGAATAGAAAATGATGTTTGAAAACAAAGACACGTGGCAGTGGTGGAAGGGGCAGCTGAATGTGCTCGCAGAGGGAGAGGGATGATTAATTGTGGGGAAATCTGCGATTTGATCACGGTGGGGTGGTGAAAGCAGAGCTGCACTTCATTCCCAGCTCATTTCCGTGGAGTTCATTCTGGTTTCCAGTCTCAGCAGAGGCTTTGGCTGCTCTGGAGGGATTTGCAGTGTCCCCAAGTGATGCCATGGCTTGGGCAGTCCTCAGGAGCAGCCCCGAGGGCAGATTTGTCACCAACTGTCCTCTGCCTGCTGGGCACGAGCTCTGCCTAAATTCAGCTGTGAGGGGGATGAAACTGAACCCAAACTCTGGAAAACAGAAGGAATTGACCTGCCCAGTGAGTGCCCAGAGCTCTGGGTCAGCTTTCTGCCTCCTGGGTAACCACACCAAGCAGACGAGTCCCACATTCCATGGAATGCTGTCATTCCATCTGGGGATCCTGGAGTTCCAGTCCCCATCATTGAGTGGCTTCAACTCACGGAATCCTGGAATGGTTTGGGTGGGAAGGGACCTCAAAGCCCTTCCAGAGCCACAGGGACACCTCCCACTGTCCCAGGCTGCTTCAGCCTGGCCTTGGACACTTCCAGGGATCCAGGGGCAGCCACAGCTTCTCTGGGAATTCCATCCCAACCCCTCTCCACCCTCACAGCCAGGAATTCCCAATTCCCAATATCCCATCCATCCCTGCCCTGTGCCAGTTTAAAGCCATTCCCTGTGTCCTGTCCCTCCATGCCTTGTCCCCAGTCCCTCTCCAGCTCTCCTGGAGCCCCTTTAGGCCCTGCAAGGGGCTCTGAGCTCTCCCCAGAGCCTTCCTTCCTCCAGGCTGAAAAACCTAATAAACAAAATAGGAATATTAAATATATTTGTTAACAACAAATGTTATAAATATTGAATTTAAATCCACATTTAAGACCTTTCCCTAAATGATTGACCAGAGGTTTATGACACAAGTCAGTAACTAAACATGATTTGTTTAAAGAACAGTTCCATTTTAAAAAGCAAATGCTGTCAAACCATTCATGGGGGAGAAAAAAAGTGCCCTTGGCGTTGTATTAACGATATATTTTTAATTTCCCAGTTGCTGCAGTCTCGCTGTTTGCATTTAAGGCTGTCAGAAAGAATTGTTTAATAAGTGCCATGGAACAAAGAGGCTGGAAATCACCTCCCTAGGAAAGCTAGGAAAGCTTTCAGCAAGAACCTGGAGGAAGAAAAGCTGGTCAATACTGCTCGGAAGTGCCTGTTTGTGCTGCAATCAAAGGAATTTTGATATATTAAACCCTCTGTGGGGCTGAACAATGTCTCCTGAGGGAATGGCAGAGGGATTGGAGGGAACAGGGAGAAATTGGTGCCACGATTGGCAGTGCAGGAATCCTCTGGAAGGATGTGCTCACTTTTTAGGAGCAGCATTTTCCCAAGGCAAGCCCAGCAAAGTTTGGTCTAATCCAGATCTAGCAAGGACAGGCAGGAGAGGGGATGGCTATGGGGAAATGCCTCCTCCATCCTCCCACTGGAGGAAAAATCCATCCATCCTCTTTCCCCATTTCAACTTGAGCATGAACTTCATGGAAATGAAGGATGGGGGCTGAGATGTTGGTAAAAATCCCTGGCTTTGGTGGGAAAAACTCAAAGAATTTCACTGACATTGGGGTGGTTTTGTTGGGTTGATTGGTTCTGGTTTGGTTTTTTTTTTTTT
>VYZP01076586.1:2214-30007 GCA_013400635.1 Hypocryptadius cinnamomeus
AGAGTGGTCAATGCTGAAATCACTTCACTTACACCTGTCTCACTTTGCCACACCCTTAGAAAACTGGGATTCTCCAAAAACTCCAAAACAAGACTGGCTTTCCTCTGTTGCATACTCCTGCTTCAGGAGCACAGGGAAACTAGACAGAATTTTCAGTACACCTCAGCTTCTAAAAAAGCTGTATAAGAAGTTCATACTTCACTAACCCACAGCTAGGCAAGTCTGCTAAATTTTTAATCATGAATAACCAGAAAAACACCCTGAAAACAATACAGGAAATCCTAACACAGCCTTCAAACATCAGTGCCTGGACAAGTTGATTTGCTACAGTGAGGGAAGCCTTGAGGTTACTGAAATTCATTATCTTAGCTCAGCCACAATTTCAGGGTGTTTCTGCAGGTCTTCTCTTGTCAGAAGAATAGCTTCTTCTCAGCAACATTTTTTTAATACATAAAGGTGAGCAGCAAATACTCCAAAATCCTATGTAAGGCACAAGCACAATGCAATCTCTGTGTCCAATTGTTGCAAAATAAATAATTTTCTCACCATTTCAATGAAAAAATATTCAAATTGAGTAAAGATATTGTACAAAAGATGTAATGCAAGCATGCACAAGCAATTAGGAATGCTGCTCCATTTCCTAAATACATTGTAATTAAACAAATGTCAGCAGTTCAGCTTTATGCAGAGATGATTTGACAGCACTTGAGAATCTCAATTGTACAGTTCAAGACAGTTCAGGGGCCTTGTTATTGTTTGCATTATTTTTTTTCTTATCCACTTTGCACTAAAAACCTCTTAACCAAATTATATTAATCTTTAATAAACATCTGCTCTAACTAAGCATGGATGCATCATTATAAAACCTTGGTCTCCAGCACAAGTGAAAAAGGTAAGGTAATCCTGTTGACCATTTTCCAGATTTAGAAACTCAGAAAGATGCAACATTCTGTAGATATTGAAATCAAGATTGAATCCTTCAGTGTCAGAGCCAGTGTCAGCTGGCTCTCAGGCAGCTCTGTTCCCAAGGGACAACAGTCTTTGTTCAAATACCTTAAATTCTTTAGCTACCTGAAGCTGGCAGGAACGCAAACCAAAAGCCACATTCCAGTGCTAGGAGACATCAAGAGAGAAATTACCACAGCACTTTCCCTGAGTGTGACTCTCAGGTACACAGGAGGACCAGGTCTGTGAGTGTTAATGCAAGGCTTCACACAGACCTGTCAGCAGAACAGATGAACACCACAGTCAAACACCATTCCCAGTGGAGCACAGCAACCAGCAGGATGTACTGCCTGGGAAACTGACTCTGGAGAGCAGAAGGATTGACAGGGAGAAGTCCAGAAAGCTCTATTCACATGCTGAGCTTTGCAGGCAGGACTTTCTCCTCTTGCTTTCTCCTGTTCAGAATCCCTACCCATGGAATGGAGGCAGGAAGATGAGAAAGAAGAGACTGTCAGCTCCATTCCTGGTTGTTAATTACAGGAGAATGCAAGTGATCCCTACATATGCCTCATAGAAAGACCATGCCCAAAGCTTTATGTTTCCTTTATATCACAGCATTATGAAATCTTTAACAATAAAGAGACATCCAGCAGAGAAAGGAGTTAGTACATAACAGCATCCACTTTTTTCCAGGAACAAGAGAGTTAAATCATTCCAAGCACCTGGCAGCATTTCTTTCTAGCAAGGGCTGAACATAACTATTACAGATTCTGGATACACAGGCAGCAGCAGTGCTCTGAGTGCTGCTGTATGGTGCCCATCATATTTGTCTCCTCCTGTGCTCAACTTTCTTGTGCTGACAAATGAACAGTTAGAAGCTCTTTGTTATATAAATGTCAGCAGAGGCAAACAGAGTGGAATTTTGGTGGTCAAGTGTAGGTGGCCAAATACCCATAAAAAAAAAGATTAGGTAGCTGATTGGGAATGGTATTTACCAGCTGCATGAGGTGTCAGGTGTTGTGGAGTGATTGTTCTCACAAGAAAAGCTTGAAATAGGTTCCTTTTGTTTCTCCCAGGCTTTTGTGCTCTCTGGAATGGAACCCACTGCTCTCCACAAGGTAGAGATGATCCTTGAAAATACTTGAATGCGTGGCTGAACCCCTGGAACCTCTTCCACAGTGTTGCTGCGTGGTGCCTTTGTGCCAAGATTGAAATCACAGCAATACAGCTTTCTCACGAGAAGTGAAATCAGCCACCACTGACTCAAACATCTTGCCAAGCTCCTCAGTTTCTCTGAAGGAGATTTATCAAGTATTTGTAACTATAAGTCGCCAGTGCTGCCACTTGCTTCAGAGGACAGTGGAGTCAAATGCCTGCTCTCAATGTCACAAGTTTCCAATGAATTGCAAGAAACTTCAAGCACTTTCTGTGCAGAGCTTCAGGCAGGATAAATTACAACTGTTCTCTGCAGTCAGTGGAGCTGTGCTGATTTACATCATGGGAAGATCTGCTCCCTTGTGTGGGACAAGTTAAAGGGTGGAATAGGTTGTGTCTTGCTTGTTCCTTATCTTAGTCTCGAGTCTTCAGTTAAAATACATTCCTTGATTATATCAAGATGGATTTTAAATTTGTTTGTCATTCTTTGGTCCTGCCCTGTCCTCTGCCATGGGTGTGGAGGGATTGCAGACCCAGCTGCAGCACTGCTGCAGTGAGGGAGCAGGTAGGAAATTGCTGAGTGCTTCTGTTTATTGAGGCTTTGCTAAATACTCATTTTTCAGTATAACAGGGCACATCCTCACCTGTCTGGGACTCAGACCCAGAGCCAGGATAGCCTGGTGGGACAGCACCTCTTGATCAATGGGTCACATTTCTTCTTTACCTGACATTTAATTCCTTACTAGGACTTGTGACTGCTTGAAATCCAATATAAAAAGAACACATGTGCATAAACATGAACGCTCTAATAAGAACCTCAGTAACATCAGGCACCAACTCCTCACCATGAGGAGAGCTGGTAACTAATTAAAAGTGTGAATGAACAGACGTGAGAGATAAACAAAGTTCCCTTTTGGCTGCAGTGTGATGTGAAAACTCTGCTGAGCTGCCACTGACAAAGCTGAAGGTCTGGTCCTACAGCGAGCCCTAATTCCATGATGAACATATTTTAGCTGCTCCTTGTCACTGTTTTTATTTCAGTGATTCTTAAAGATCATTGAAGTGTGACTCCTACATTCAAGTGGCTGGTTTGGCAGCAGAGGACAGAGCACAGATTTTGGTGCATGCCTTATGAGCTTGGGCATCAACACTGCATGGCAGAAACCTGATCTGCTGCAGCTACACCACTTATTATAATTAGCAATCTGTGCCCTGTCTATACATACTAAAGAATCACATTTCACAGCAAAATGCAAACTTAACCCATCTTAGAGTCCACCCAGGGATTTTGTACCAATTTTAATTAAATCATTCTCCAGAACAATTTGACTACTTTCCTTGTGTAGGCATAACCCAGAAGCAAATGGATTATAAAATTTCTCACTCTCATTTATTATCGATTTCATGTTAACAATTGTTCTTCAAGTCTTAACTTCTGGAGTCATGTTGTTGTCTAGGAAATTCAACTTACATATTTCTTCTAATCCTGTGTTTCGAAGGATGATGTGAAAAGATAACCTTGTTTCCCAAAACTACTTAAAAACTTGCATGCAAATTATCCAATATGCATTGTTATTCCCTTTATATAGCAGTTATTTATATGCCAGTCCCATGCTGTGCAGGAGCTGTACTCCAGATCTTTGAACCCATGAGTAAACAGAATGAAACTAGAACAAAAGTACTTCAGAGACACTTAACTGAGGCAGCTGACTGAGCTGTTAGCTCTACAATCTTCAAAACACCTGAGAAGGTTCAGGAACCTCAAGAAGTGGTCCTGATCTCGACCATATGGAACAACCCTTGGTGGTACCTCTCTCTGCAGAGTCTCCTTGAAAAGCCCAGGGGTGCCCTGTGAAAGGCTGGCCATTAAAGAGGACAAATTCAGCCCCTGTGCGTGCACAGCAGTGATCCTGCTCTGCTCCCTCTGCCGAAGGAGGGACTGCAGTGCCCACACCCCCAGCAGCCCTCACAGGAAGGCTGAAGTCCTTCCCCAAAATATGATGACCAAAAACTGCTCTGGGAGGATCTGGGCTGCAATCACAGCTGCAAGTGCAGTTTCTCTGCAGCCCCAGGGACACCAGGACTTAGCCTGTAAAAGGCTCCTGCCTGCCCATGTACTCCTGCAATTCCTCCTCCTCCTCCTCCTGGCAGTCTGGCTGTCATCCCCATGACACCAATTCTGGTACTGAATGGAGGGACAACCACCCTACCAGACAGTGGTGAATCACCTGCCATCCCACTCCAAAACTGCCAGCACAAAGGAGTTAACAAAATCTGTTTGAGCTGAAAGTATTTATGCTTCAGCAGTTCCATTAATAGGTATTAAATAACACTCCTTTAAGCTACAATGCTGCCTCATAGGGTTTCAGCCTCATCTTTATGGATGCCTTGTCATAATTTCTAGAATAATAGAATTTCCAGCCACACACCTACACATATCTGCAAAGTTACAAAATAGTCAAAGATTATTTTTTCTGCCCACAACTAGCAGAAATGACTTTTCATTAATCAAGATCAGATGAGACAAAATTAAATCAATTCTTCTTCTTAAAGTTTGAGATGCACAAAGAGAGCAAACAATTCTTCTCAATCCTCAGCTCAGGAGTTGTAGTGAAACTCCAGCTCTGGGTATATTGTCTCTGGGTGGAATTGCCACACCATGTGAGCACTTACTGCCTCTGCTGGCTGTTCCTCTCCACACACACACAAATACTGCCTCAATTGAGTAGACACTTAGGGGGCCCTCCCCTCTTTATGTTCTTGGATTATTCCCAAAAATTCAACCACAGCCTAACCCACATGTTCTTTCTTTTACTTTGTACATCATACACTCCCACTAGGCATCATCTCCAAAAAAGACCTCCCAGGAAATACAATTCCCCATTCCTTCAAGCAATTCCAAATAGACTCAGGGGAGGTAGTGAGGCAATCTCCTACACATGGCAAATTGTGTTGGAGAGTAAAAAGATATCAGGTATGGAAATGTAATAGTGCCTGAGAAGGAGATAAGTAAATGGGCTTCATTGTAACAATGTAAAATTCAGATTGCAGCTGACTCCAGGACTCCCACTGGCCCAGAATCTGAGCTCAAATCTCACATGCACCACTTCTAGCATTTGTATGTGTGAATGCATCCATAGCATAGCAGGAGACTGGAGAAAAAATTGGGAATCTGCTACTCTTCATGCTGAAATCCATGGGTGTTTTGGTTAAAACCTCTCTGAGGATCCCTGAGCACAGAGAGATTCTCTTTGCATTCGCAGGCAGCACAGCAGCCTTGCTGAGCACCTGTCCTCATACCCATTTATCTCCACATGACATTGGTGGGAGGCTTTTCCTACTGACAGAGCCCATTCTGCCCAGCCCAAAAGCATCCAGAGCAGTTCTTAGAACCTTCTGCTTGATAAACGGGAAACTTAAAAAAACATGGAGGAGGCACATCAAAGTGCAATAAAATGAGATGACATCCTCTGCTCTGCAGAGGCCCAGACAGATTTCTGACTACACTGTAGCAGCGAACCAGCATGATAAAGGAGCTAAAGCGAGAGGTTATGATATGCTTGAATCACTCCAGAGAAAGCAAGTGCTGTGTGTAACTAGGGAGATAAATAATCAGGCAGACAGTGTAGCACTGCCCCCTCACTCACTTAAATCAAAGCAGGTTCTTTTGCCACCTCTCCACCCACTCGGAACTGGCATCAGGGGAGCTTAAAAGTTGTCATTGGCAGGAAGAAATAAAGGAGTGCAATTCTGGAACTGAGATGTAAACCCAGAGGCACCAGCAATGCCTCTTCAGCAGGGCTAGCAGGACTCCCACAGGCCTGCTCCCCTCGATGGCAGCACCACAGCCAGAGCCACCCAAAGCTTGAAAATATTCACTGCCCTCACAAGGAGCTTGGGAATCAGCAAAGCTGAACTGCCATACCCAGGATATATCCTGACCAGCACATACAAGCCAAAATACAGCAGCAAACTACACCCAGGCATGCTTGGCACAAGCCTTGTATCTGAAATCCCAGTGGCATGTTGTCTGATTAGCTGGCAGTGTCTGGGCCATGACTGACTGATGCTGCTACTCAGCAGCTTGGATTTGACCCTCAGCAGGATTTACATTCTGCCTGAAGAGCCATGCATTGAAATCAGAGGGCCATGGGAGTATGTCCAAGGTCAGGTTTTACTGTAATACCCTCTACCTCAAAAGCAGCTGCATGTTTCTGACAATTATTTGAGAAGGTAATTGAACTCAGCTGTTTCAAATGTGATTTCCATACAATGTGCACTGTACTTTGATCCTGAGTTGGGAAAAGGAATAAATAATCCTGTTTTAACCTTGACTTGACATGGCACTTGCTAGGCAAACACCCTGCCTGCAGATCTCACAGCCCAAGGAGGAAAGAATGTGACATTCTAGCATGGGGGAAGAGCTACTATTTGATATTTCTGCCCTTTAGTTCATGGTGTCAAAAAGATATCTAAGATCACAAAACAGGTAAAAAACTGAAAAGAAAAATCTGCTTTGGCCCCCCACTACATTCTTGAAAAGGGAAACTGAAAACTACACATCTCACAAGGAGCAGGTATTTCATGGTTAAAGGAGAATCTTCCATTCTCTTGCATTACCTTGGTAATGGGTGAAGTCAGAGTATTTTTTGTTCCTCAAGTTAAGAATTTTTTCCCTAATGTAGGAAAAATAAAATAAAATCAAGTTTCCAAAGTGCACCTTTCACATTGCAAGCAAGGCTGAGGAGGACCAGCTGTGAGAGAGAATCACAGGTTTTCTTCACAGGCTCCGGCATGATCACAGCAAGAATATCAAGGAACAGGAAAGAAGTTTCCATGCAGACAGGACTCCAGGGAGCAAGCAACCTGCCTGTAAGACTGTGCTCACAGGGCTCTTCCCAGCAGAGGGGCATGAGATTCAGGGAGTTTATTCTTGCAGCACTCCAAGGAGTTAGAGAAGTGACTTATTCTCCAGCTGGGACCAAAGACAGAGAGAGTCCCAAGAAAATTTTGGTGGATCAGAGAGCTGACCCCAGATCTGAGTGAGCTTAGCTATCCAAGCATCCCAGAGGAAGTCTGGTAAGAGTAGAGAGAGAAAAGAGAGTACCCTGACAAAGTTATGTGTGCACACCCCCCCAGCCTCTTGGACCAAGGGGTAATTTCACACCTAAATTACAGTGCAAAAACACACACCTCTCTGCATGCAAAAAGTGAGGCCCTGCCTAAGATCTAACTTTTGGGGTGCAAAGTACAACTCTGAGCTTCCCTTCTGTGAAACGTAAGGACATTCCAGAACACACCAAGGTTTGGAAAGAAACATAGAAACAGGCAAAGAAATGCAACAAAATGTACGGAAAAAAGCAACATTATCATTCCAAAAGTGCCTGAGAGCACCAGCAACAAACTAGGGGCACAGCTTCCCCAGAAATACATATCAAAGGAAAATATACATGATTGCAGAAAATGAGTTAAGGTACCAGTCTGGCTCAGCAGCATGGAAAATACTGACAGAAGGCAGAGGCAGTGATGGGACAGTAACTCCCTGATTTTTGCATGAGGTTGTATTTAAACATCCAACAAGCTTTGATCTGCTACTCTTGCAAAGAAGCTGTTCTTAGGAGTCCTTCTGATCTAATCCCTGTAAGCTGCTCTGTTTACCCTGCTGACACCTCTGTACGAAAGATGCATCACATACAGCCGTGCACACTTGGGTGCAGGTATGTGCATGCATGCACAAGGGTGTGCACAGGGCACAGGAAAGAAAAAAAACTCTACATGCCTTTTGTTTTTGCGACCAGACTACTAACACAGGACAGAAACCAAATGCCCTTTTCATCCTCCACTGTGCCTAACTGACTTCAGCAGAACCATTGCAGAATTAAATACTGCTCATGGTGAGGGAGAACAGAAAACTCCATCTCCAAATATGTAACGATCCACCCAGAATACACCAAGTGATTCAGTGAGTCTCTACATATGCTTCCTCTCAGCATGCAGGTGTAAGATTTAAAAATCCATATTTTTCTCCAATAAACTTAAAAACAGCTATAATACCAAGTACCAAAAGCACCATCTGTGCTTCACATATAGTGATGATGTTTTTTTTCAGAGTTGGTGCTGTTTCTTAGTATAGCTCGATCTTATTTTGTCAACCGCATCATGAAAAGTGCAAAGAACCCCTGTGGATCCAAATGTCTCTGAACAAGCTGCTTTAACAAGAGCATGCAACATATTTCTGCTTCTTTAAGGCAACTATATTGTTGGCTTGCATACTCAGTAACATTTAAATGTGTAGAAATGTTCAACCTGGACACCAAAGTGCTCCATACACCTTGGGAGTGACTGACTGGAGGTTGCTGTGGCCAGCACAAGACAAGGGTTTCTTGATGAAAAAAGAAGCTGAAAAATGCAAGTGCTCACAAAGATTTCTTTTCCTTGCTGTGCAGGCAGCACCTCCTCGCTGTCCATATCCCCTTTACTGCACATCCACCACTTACACCCCTCCAAGAAAGTCCAGCCCAGGCACTGCCCTCTTGTACACCTACCAGGTGCCAAAGCTTTTCTAAAGTCCACTGAGGACCTTGCTGTCCAAACACATTGCAACAGCCAGCAGTCAGAGGCCTCAGTGATGGCCACACATATCAAACTCAAAGACAGAGCCCAGGCAAGATAAGTTTGACAAACTCCTGTCTGGTCTTCCCCTCCTTCACTTTTCCTCAGCTGTAAACTGTAACTTAAGCCTGGATCTGCTGCATCTCCTCAGAGCTGTGTTGATGCCATTTCCATTAACCTGCTCTGTTCAGGGCCATGTCAGCACCCACCATCCTCCTCAGAGGTACTGCAGGGATTTCTCATCACATTCAAATGTGGTTGTGGGTGTCTACTTTAAACATACAGTCGCAAATTTGACATTTGGTATTTTACTTGATTCAGAATCATAGAATCATTAAGGTTGGAAAAGAGCTCCAAGATCATTAAGTCAAACCTTTGGTCAAACACTATCATGCCAACCAATCCACAGCATGAAGTGTTATGTGCAGACCCTGCTGCACTCTGTACCCTGGTAGAACACCTGTCCTTGTTCCTTCTCCAAGGCCTTTTTTCTCTCAGTTTCTTTAATTCCTTCTTTTGTGTCTTGTAATGTCCATAGACAGAAACATTACTAAATGTTTCTTTACAGAAGTCTTCAGCACGGTACTGAGACAGCATCTAACTGAAAAGTTCCCCAATAAATTCCAGGAAAGAAATATCGACTTTGAGCCATTTTCCTCAGTGATGCCAGATTGATTTCCCTTGTAATCCTTCGGTTGGTTTATTTTTCTTCCTCACTTTTGTCTTTCCAGTGGAGCACAGCTTCATATCTGCCACTTTCTGTCCAGCAGGAATGTATCTCAGCAAAGCCAGTGCCCTGCTCTGTGGCACCACCTCCTCCAGCACCTGTAACATTTCAGATGAGGATGAACCAGGTGGCTGCCACCACATAATCAGGTAACACACCAAGGGAGCACCACTTAGGAGTATATCCTGACTTCTCTATGGCCTTCTCACTGTGCCTTTTCACTGAGCTCAGCATGTTCAGTGAGTAAAAAATCACAGCATTTCATCTACCATCTAATACCACACACATCTTTTGGAAGTTCAGATGTACTCATTTTGACCCAAACCCTTTTGTCCAAGTTCCCTTGTGCTGTGCTGCAGGGGATGCTCCAGATGGATTCTCCTCCAAGCAAGCAATGCCACATGAAGCAAGGATATGATGACAGATACCAAACTGCATTCTCTGCTGGTGATAATCAGTGTCATTTCACCAGTAGTTTTGCCAGTTTATAACAACACCAAATACATCCCTGCATTTCTTCTCAGCCTGTCACTTTTTAATCAGTTGGAATGACAATCATTCTATTCAAATTTGCTGGACCTCACAGCCACTACTCAGAACCATTGCTTGAATGCTGATTTTTTTAATGCCATTCTTTGTAATATATCTAATTCTTTCATAATTCTTTGCAAACATAAAAAAAAGATAAAATAAATTATTTACTAGTGAAGCATATTAACATTTAAAACCAATGACCAATTAGAGATTTGAAAACATCTGAATAGGCCTACTATTGAAAATGCCATCTGGTCTCCTGATTATTCCTTCCATGTGCTTCTTCATGACAACAACAAAAAAGATTATTTGGACCAAAAAAAATTCTTGCATTAAAAAAAAAAAAAAAAATCACTTTTACTGTACTTAGCTGCTGTCAGCAGCGGGCAGGGCAAACAATCAGCTTCCAAACAAAAAATGCTCGGAGAGAGATTACTGACACAGACTTTGCTTCCACTACTTTCTTTTTATGCAGTTTCCAGCCAACACCTATTGACTTAGAGAGAAAAGCAGCAAGCATACCTAAAGCTGTACTCTAAATTCACCTCCATTACCTTTGTGTTGACACTTCCTCCTAGAAGATATATGCTAAGCTCCAGGTAGATCATTTGTAACCTTTATAATGATGATGGCAACAAATATAGCACAGTGCCCTCCAAGTGACACGGAATGGATACTCAATGCTTCACTATTCTGCAATGAATAAATTGCTTGTCAACATACATGTACCAGCGTTTTCCCCCAATTTAACGATCACACAGCCATGACACAGCAGATATCCATGTATTAGAATGATCAGGAAACTCTGATTGAAAGATTTGGAGAATGAATTTCAAGACAAAGCTGTCGCTGCCCTGGAAAGCAGCAGTATGAATTGATTTCTGGGTTGGAGTGATGCTGCACAGCAGTTTCACTCTGCATAAGGGTGACCTTCATTAAAATCCAGTTCCTTTGTCAGAACAATAAAAGCTCTCTCCTATGAAGCATATTGTCATGGACAGCAAGCTGCAATGCCTGTGTCTGTCCATAAATTGGGCATTTGTCCTGGCATCTGGGTGACTTAACACCTAACTGTGTACATGGTCAATATATTGAGAGCAGAGATGCACTGAGGTACCCAAAGGCCATGCTGTAGCAGATTGGTTTATGTAAAAATTGTGAGCCATTTCCCTTTTCTATACAAGTTTTCTACAGGAAAACAATCTGTATAGGTCTGTATAGGCAGACAGACACCTCCTGCACTGGGAGCATCTGTATCTTGGGAGCAGGATTCTTTTATGGACACTGGGAAGTACAGACTCTCTCTGGAAAAGTGAACATGACCTACATCCACATCCCCCCTGGACACCAGGAGAGCCCTCACTCAGATGCTGAGCTCCCTGCAATGAGACAATGCTGCTGTCTCAGCCTTGCTGCATTTCAGGACATTCAGCAAGATTTTTTCAGAAAGAAGCAGAGGTTTTGACATTAAAATTCCCAGTGATGGTTCCTCCCTGTTTAATGAATTTGTCTTTCTTTTTTTTCAGGTGTCCGATCACAACTCTGGGTTTTGGTTTGGTTTTTTTTCCCCCAGCTGATCTGAGACCACTCAATCTTTGCAGACAAATAAACAACTCCAGATTTCAGATGTCTGTTTGCAGTTTTACTGCAAAGCAAAGTAAGAAATACTTACTTTGTTTTCTATTTTGTTAATAAGAAATATATTTCTTATTAACAAAATAGAAATTTCCATAGGAAAAACTAGACACCATTAATGCATTCTATTTCCCAGCGTGTACAGATCCATCTAGCACAGAAGCAAATTGCTCATGACCCTCCAGCAACACCTTCAGCATTAGGGGACTGCTTAATCCCACTCTGCTTCTAACTGGAATTAGCAAAACAGAGAGGAAAGTGGCCCTTTATTGATGTTAACAATCTTCATTAGGAATTTACAGTATGACTCCTTTAAAAATTCACAGAAAGCATTATGCTTTGAACACTGAAGTAAAAAAAATTACATTGCAATGGATTGATAATTATAAATTATGTGTTAAATTTAAGACTAATCCCTGCACAAAAGGCACAATTGTTTTAGTTTAGGGATAGAAAATGTTTGTGATGAAAGTTAACAACAGAATTGTTATCCTGCCCCATTCATCTTGTGAACTGTCAAAGGGGAGAAAGTTCTTTGAAACTGAAGGGTTTTTTCCTTCATTTTGCTAAACTTTAGGCATTTTTAATGTCTTCCAGCTCCCCAGATTATGCCTACATACACATGCACACACCATGCAATTTGAACACTGAAAAGCAATGCTTACTTTTACTCCTTTCTTTACGTCTTTCTACATTGCATTGTTCAAAGTGAGACTTTCACCTCTGGGGTTCTCATTTCTTCTTCTTAATTATTTCCAGGCAGGAAAAAGTCAAGCAAGTGAGGATAAGTCGTTTTCACCTTTAGTTCTACAGTGGGAGAAAACCCAAGGACTCTAGACGTGCTCTGGAGTATAACAATTAGCATAGTAATTAATTATGGTATCCTCTACCAATGAAAATTTGGTTCAGTGCAACAGCAACACCATGCGACACTGCCTCACATTCTGCATACATTTATTTCCTCCCATATTATACATGTAGGCCTAGAAATGTCTCACTTTTTTAATTAGCATCATACCAGATGGGATGACTAAGAGCCTGAGTTTAAAATTCATGTGCAAAACTTCTCTTCTGCAGAAGCCTATGATGTCATTTAGTGACACAGGCCCCGCCCCAGCCATGGCACAGCAGTCATCCCTTCCAGGACATAAATGGTTGCTGCAGAAACAACTGTGGTGACCTCCAGGCAACGTTCAGAACCTTCACAGAATTATCATAAGGGCATAGAATGGTTTGGATTAGAAGGGATTTCTGAAGATCATCCAGTTCCAACCCCCTGCCCTGGGCAGAAATGCCATTCAACAGACCGGGTTGCTCAAGGATCTCCCATCCACCCTGGCCTTGAACAGCTCCAGGAATGGGGCAACCAGAACCTTCCTGGGCAACTTCACAACTGTTCCAGCCTCACAATGATTTCTTCCTAACATCTAATTTAAATCACTAAAGCCATTACTCCTTGTCCTATTACTCCATATCGTTTTCAGAAGTCCCTCTCTGGCTCTCTTTCAGCTCTTTTAGGTACTGGAAGGTGCTACAAGGTCTCCCTGAAGCCTTCTCCACGCTGGACACTCCCAACCCTCTTGAGCTGTCTCCACAGGAGTGGTGCTCCAGCCCTGTGATCATCTTCATGGCCCTCAGCTTCCAGCAGTGGAGCCTTCACTTGGATTCTGCATTCCATGTGCAACTTGAATTCATTGCACAACTTGAAAAGAACATTCTGGGTTTAGACCAACTCCTTTGCACATCCCCAGGCAGTAGTGCTGATAAAGGCAGATAAGGCAAGGCAAGACAAGCCACCTGCAACTCTCAGGCCAGGGTGTGAATTGACATGGGAAGTTACAGCCAACCTCCTCTTCCTCCCTCACTGTGCTCCAAGGGGCAGCTCAGCAGCTACTCTGCAGATTTCTCTTCTGCCTTAGCTGTGGCAGCCAGTCTTTGAAACTGCTTGCAGCCGTTATTATATCTCTGTGCTTTTTAAAATTACACATTTCCCTTTAAATACAGTATTTGATTTAAATATTTGGAGAATGCAAATTTCTTTATTTACCCATGCCTGAAAAAAAAACTCTGACTGCTGTGTTCCCTGGGTAATTCAGGAATTCTCACCAGCCTCCTTTCAGTTAATTACTCTGTGAGACTGCCTGGTGAAAAATGAATCCTGCCTGATTCCCCTCCTGAAAAACATGCAGCAAGTGGCAAGTCAGACTAATTCTTGCTGCAAGAGAGCTGTGCACACAGCAAACACAGCATGTGAAACAAATCAATACTGTAATCACCAATGCAACCTATCAAACCCAACTCCAGGGTCAATCAATACTGTATCTTCCCAGATGACAACTGGGGAACAGAAGCTTTTAATACCTTTCCAAGATAAATCTCTTCCTTTACAATGTGAGACACAATTTTCCAGTATGTTCTGTAGTAAGGGGAGGATTTTCCTAGAAATTAGCCAGATCTTAGATTAAAGCAGCCAAAGCTTTCTGCATTTAGGAGACCTTCCATACACCTCTCCACTCAGAGACCCCACTTATTTTTAGCAGTAACCCTTCCTGTTCCTGTACTACACACCAAGCAATGCAAACCCTCCAATTTTGCCTCTTCAGGAGAGCAGATCATTTCATGACTGAATTGTATCTGCCAAATTAAACACTTAATAGCCCAGAAACACTTCTATACCACCATCCAACTGTGGTTTCAGAGATCAGTTTATGTAAATCCCAGATACCAATGTGTTAATGTTGGCTTTATGTGATCATGGTCTATATATGAACTTCTTGTGGGAATGAAACCCATCTGTCTCAGCACTGTGCAATGATTAATCGGTTTTTATCCCATACTACCTCCATGATGCAGTGGGCTATTAGACCCCCTTGACAGAACTGAGACACAGGGAGATTAAGGGGCTAGCCTACATGGATAGGTGCAGGCAGACACACACTCCCCTGCCTGTGCTGGCTGCATGTGGCTCTGTTTGGGCCTGGAAGCCACGAGCAGGCTGCTGTGCTTGGGCCATGCTCAGCTGCTCAGCACAGCCCTTTTCCCTGGCACAGCATCGTGCCAGTGGCTCCCAGGCAGGAGGAGCTGCCTCAGGAGCAGCCAGCCAGGGAGCAGAGGGCACAGGTCTGGGGACAGCCAGCCCTGGGGACACATCTGCAGGGACAGGGACTGACTGACTGAGGGCACAGGTCTGGGGACAGCCAGCCCTGGGGACACATCTGCAGGGATAGGGATTGACTGACTGAGGGCACAGGTCTGTCTGCAGCCAGCCCTGGGGACATTTGCAGGGACAGGGACTGACTGAGGGCACAGGTCTGTCTGCAGCCAGCCCTGGGGACATTTGCAGGGACATTGATCCTGATCAGCAATATGCCCTGACCAAGGGCACCCAGCCAGTAGCAGTGGAGGAGTGAACAAGGCTGAAGCCTGAGTAGCCAATTCACAAAATCATCAGGACTTGAGAGAATTGCCTGAATTTGTTTCAGGGGAGGTTTAGGTTAGATAATAGAAAAAGGTTCTTCACCCAGAGGGTGGATGGGCACTGGAACAGGCTCCTCAGGGAAGTGGTCACAGCGCCAAGTCTGACAGAGTCCAAGAAGCATTTGGACAATGCTCTCAGGGACATGGGGGGATCCCTGTGCAGGACCAGGGTTGAAGTTCATGATCCTGATGGGTTCCCTTCCAACTCAGCATATTCTGTGATTCTGTGACTGTTCCTATTCTTCATCTGATAAGCTACAAATTAGGCACGCTAACTGCAAGGCAGTACCTCAGAGAAGAGGAGGAAGAGAGAACCTTTAGAAGGTGCTCCTTCCATCCTAGAGTTGGGAACAGGGCCCAGGAAATCAAGGGGATCAGCCACTGGAGCACAGCAAATTATGCACATGTTTGCAGCACGGGATCTTCCATTTCACTGCTTTTCATTTTAGCAGAAAAGCCCTTCTGGCAGCTCCAGGAACGTATCATAGCTGTGAATGACTGCTATTATTGCCCACTTTAAAAACACACTAGGAAAAAAATAAACAACAACATATTTCTCTCTATTTAGGACGGCTCAGGTTGAGATTAATTTGGTAAAAATCCTTAAAATACACCTACAAATGCCCAGCCATGATTCTGGCACACACTCATGCATCAAAGCTTGTGCCTTGTGGAAGTCTTCCCTTTGGAGAGTCAAGAGGCACACAAAGAGCGTGAACTACATATTGGATACAAATCTGTTTATAACAGCTCTCATTAGAAAAGGAGAAGGGAGCAGCCTTGGAAAGAAGCAACTGAATGAGTAGCTCTTTGATTAATTAATTTTCTTGATTTTCAGGCCATTAAGGACCATTTTGGTCCTCTCACCCATTCTCCTGTGTGAAAAGTCAGGGGATTTTCCCAGAGATTGCCAGGGCTCTGCTGGAGATGATGAGATGTCTGTGGGGACAACCATCTGCCCAAGCACTGCCAGCCTCCAGATCAGTGCCTCAGCCTAGCAAGGGCCAAATTTCACAGCCTGCAGACATTTCATTTTCCATTTGGCATCCTGCTGATTTCATCAGAAGTGTTAACTGAGAAAAGACTGCACATGGACCCTAAACCAGAACCTGGAACAGACAGCAATTTTTCTAAAAGCATTTCCCTCAGCCTCTTAAACAGCATGCCGAGTGCTGTGGTTCCCTCTGCCCCTGAGACATTGTACCAAAACTCCTTTTCCTTAGGAAGCCTTTCCAAGCCTCTGATGTGCATATTTTATAGAGAGAATCCTAAAACGATGATGACAGTCTTGTGCACTACTCCCTTTCTTAGCATTTTTTCTCTCTTCTTTAACTTTCCACTTCAGCAAGCGAAGTTTAACAGAATCAATTTCTCTATGTGCTCAGTAAAATCCTCAGCGGGAGCCACTGCTCCATAGGCTTCTTTTAGTTATTTATTGCCTGCCTCCTGCATATGTTAAGAGATGTGCTACCAGCTTAGAAAACAATTAATCCTATTACTGTTTGGAACATGCGTGTTGCAGAAGCAGTAACATCACCAAGGTTAACTATGCAGAAGGACTCAAATTAAAAAAATGGGTTCCAGGGTGTGGAAATACTTCCCCTCATGCACAGCACTGTTGCCAATATTTTGACTTCCCAGAGTTTGGATGTTTACGGAAAACATGATGTATTTGGGTTACACTCACCTGCCAGACCAGCAGCTACAAGCAGGAGCTCCAATATTCTCTCCCTGGAGGAGCCCTCCCTGAACTGAGCACATTCCTGCTGCCCATTATCATTCTAACACATCTACAGTTGGCAACAGCAGTATTTGTTCCTAAACTCAGTCATTTTAAATCCAGTGTCTCTCACTTCCACTGACCTGCTAACAGAAAAAGCTGTTCTGAATGTGGAGATGAAGACAGGTCTCAGTGTGACAATTTGGATGACATAGGTCTGCCTGAGCTCACCCTGACCAGGCGTGTTGGTGCTGCCACAGCTACTGCCTTTCAGAGGACATAAACAAGATTTCAACCCCGGGGCCAGGAGAGATCCCTGAACACTTTGCACTCAGGCAGCAGCATTAGCAGCATGGCCTGGCTGAGTTCCACACTGCTGTCAGAGCTGACCACTCACCACACAGGGCACCTGCAAAGGCAGCTTGCTTTGAAAGATAAAATCTGCACTCAAAGCACAAGAGCCATCAGACTCCGAGGAGGGGATGCTGTTGTACAGCAATAGCCAGGACAAGCTGCCACAGACAGCACAGACACCTGTGTGTGTCACCAGTAGTGTCAGCAAGTGACATCCCTGCCCCAGAGAATGACAAACATCAAGTGTTTGGTGGACGTGTTGGGCAAAGAGCTGGCTCTTGCTCCTCTGGTGTATTGTGCTTTCAAGTTTGCAGAGATGATGGGACCGTGACCATTTTTCACTCAGTCTCACTAAATCAATTTATCTGCAGGTTAAATCGATTCATCTCTCTTTGCCATCATTTCTACATCTAGAAAATGGGGATAGAATCAGCAGCCTTCCTCTTCAGCAAAGCACTTTGGGATCATGATGAGCATGATATGAGAACTCAAGTCTATTATACAGTGGCAGTTGTATTATGCCACAACTCTAATTCCAAATGAAGGCAGTGGTGCTGTGAAAAATTTCAGAAATCACAATTTTGTACTCAATCAAGACAAAACAATATATCAGATGTGGGAATCCCTTTCCCCTCTTGGGCTCCACAGCCCCAGTTCTGCCTGTGGATTCTTGTACCACAGAGCAGCAAGTCCCTCTGGCTCCCTCCAGGAACAACCTATCTGGGCAAAGGGACACCTATGGGGACTCCAGCTGAGGGACCCTGTGACAGCCCATGGTGCAATGGTCAGAAAAAAATCGAATGTCTTTGTCACATTTGCCTGACCTGAAGCCAATTCACATTGAACTTCCCCAGCAGAAAACCTCATATTCCCCTTTGTCCACTTCCAGGGAGGAACCAGTGTACAGAACACCTTTCATCTGCTCTGGTCCAGGCTGTCACAGCCCCTGTACATATCTGGGCATCCAAACTTCATGAATTTGTCTGCCTTCCTCTGACCTTCAAGTCCAGGACTTTTTTTTTTCCCCTGCTTGTTGGGGCGGCAATTGCTCCTGCTAGAATTGTGTGGCATGTGGCAGATGATGACACCATCCATTCCTGGTACTTGTCAGGCTGACAGAGCCCTAGAGCTGAGCACCAGCACTGATCTCTGGCAGGTCAGCCACTGCTGGTTCTTCTCTGTCAGGGCAAGGCTGTGGCTCCAGACATGCTGAGCCAGCCAAGGCTGACATGCTGCTGTAAATACCTTTGCTCTCAGATAACAAGTTTGCTGCCACCAGTACCTCTATGCCAGGGACAAATAAAAAAACAACCCTGAAAACCCATCCACACTCCAAATCCTCTCCTTCTTGCAAGAGAAATGAGTCACTCCTGTGCAGTCCAACAGGTCTCTGAAGGAGACTCCTCAGCTGTAGTTTCCTGGCTTAAAGCACTGCTCCATCTTCTGATTGCTGCTCTCACATCTGAATTACTTAAGATTTCCTGGGCAGGGTTAGTGTCCCTCTTCCAGACCCCTCTTCCAGACTGCACTGGGCAGGATCACAAGTATTCTCTCAGGTATTCTTCACCATCTCTCTCTCTATTCCTTCATCCTACCTCCTGCTATTTTGCCAATGTTCATAAAGAGCTTTTGTCCCCAGCCCCGGCTCTCAGACCCTTGGGAGCAGGGAATTCAGCAGCCCTTCAGGTGTCAGGCACAGCTGTGACACACACTCTGCCACTCACTCACCCAAAAGAGAGCCTGGCCCCCACAGCTGGAGCCTTCCCCTCCCCCTGCACATGAGGCAGGGGCAAGCAGCTTCTCCTCTGCAGCTCAGGCTCCAGGGGAAATGTTTTCACAACTAAAACGTAATTCTGTCTAAACATCAGAAGCCAGAAAGCAGTGAAACAGAAATTTAAAAATAATGAAACAGCTTGGTAACGCAATTCTCCACCCTGAACTCCTCCAAAACAGCAATTCACCACTTGAATTATGGGCAGAAGTGATTGCTGAGCAAATGTGACCACTGCTACCAGAAAGGGAAATAAAGCCTCTCTCTAGTTTTAACTTCAGCCCCCTGATAGCACCAGAAAATTCAGGTGAACAAGGGGAAAAAGCAATACAGGAGAGCAAAGGGAAGATCCCCCAGCTAGGAACATCATTGCCCAAATTCTACCTTCGTTTCAAGCTTCACTTCTGGGCATTTGTGATTTTGACTCACTTTAATAATTGCTAATATTTACAAGTCTCCTGTTGAGTCTGTTTATTTATTGGTAAATTCTATATATAGCTCTCATCGTAAGTGAAAAGATTATTAAAGTCAATAGGAGTTTTTCTATGAGCTTTTAATTCTATTCCCTAACTGTAAAAAAAAAAAAAAAATCTGTCCAAGCCAATTTCAACAAAGTACCACCAGAACATTTACAGGACAGGTTTTTTTGAGAATTTCTATTGTGTACATCTCTGCTGTGCTTACAGAATATCAGACATGAAATGAGAGTTTCCCATAGTGAGGGATTGCTCTAGAAACACAACATACTGCTTCTACTTTGACAGGACCAGGATCAAACTCTACAACAAACACCAAAAATCAGCAGCTGGTACAGGCAGACAATACCATCAACAGATGTGCTTTCACTGCTTGGGAGGCCTGAATTTGGCCAGGCATTTTCACATCCACCAAATGGAGTGGTCTGTCCCTGCTGCTGCTCCCTGTAAAGCAATTCTGCACCCACAGTCATGTACATCACCCTGTGAGGAGTATCTTCCATTTAAACCTGGAGCTTTATTAGCTCTGTTACAGGGACTCCTGCCACCCTGTGAAACCTGCCTGGCACCAAGCTCCCACTGATGATTTTCTGGGTGGGTTACTACAGATAGAAGAATACTGCCAATACTCAGTGCAATTTTCAAAGCATTATTAAAGCAATATTTTTTATATTATTACCTAAGTCTAGTACTGTTTTGAATTTGCAGTTTTGGAGTTCATTTTAAAGCACTTAATTATACTTTGAGAAGAAATAGTCTTATAGCACAAGTCATTTTTTCAAGAACACTTGAAGAAAGGATAGTCCATGGCTCAGTAAATACAACAGTCTGAAAAGTTATGAGCTATCAGACTAAGCTGAATTGACTTACTGATATTACCTGCAATGAATGAGTTTTAGATAGCCTCTCATAAATAGGCAGCTACTGAGCCTACGATTTTATGGATGTCTTGTACTTATCAATATATATGAGAAATGATGCTGTCAGGCTTTTGAGGGGATACTAGGTGAACCACACCACTGTCAATTTAATTTTTATGATTAAATATTTGGTGCTGTTAAAGGTTATTTAACATTTAATATAGCTGCTCTTCTACATAGCTGATAACTGTCATCTTTACATAATGCTGAAGCTGAAAATGGATGGGGAAGGCATATTTTTTAGAAGGTACCAATTTTTTTTTCCAATTTACTGTTAGATGTGTTCCAGTAATAGAATAATATTAGGTGATTTTAAAAGGTTTTCAATATTCAGATGTACAAAAATTTAGTCTTAATGACAGCTGCAGCTGAGCTCAACATTTGATACAGAGGTTGCTGAATTTTCATCTGTGATAGAAAAATCTCTCCCAGGGTGTTGGGGGATGGCAGCGCATCCCACAGTGGGATCTTCAGGGCTCATATCCAGGCTTATCAGTTTTTATATCTTTAAGAGAGATGTCATCAATTTAAACATCACATTCCTGTTTGATTTTTTTTATTATTTTTACTTGTTAAGGTTAGTGTAGCTGAGAGAAATGAAAGATAATACTATTTTTATGTGTTTTGCAGAAACCACACTTTGTGCAGTGACAGAATTCTGCCTGGGCAGGCACATGGTCCCCACACAACCACCCAATAGTTAAAGAGTTGAGAGAAAAATGAGACTACTCAGCTCTTGGTAAGACAACTCACATGTGAGTACACAGGCATCATTTCCAGAGCTCTTGCATACAACAGCATATAGAGGGGAAAAAAAAAAAAAACAAACAACAATTCTAAAAACCAGAGGAATTATCAGTAAACTGCGCAGACTTAATGGAAAGATTTGGTGCTTACACCACCGAGCTGGTTTTTTTTCTTTTAACAGCTGAACATGTTATGTTTCCTAAGCACAGTCCAAAGCTATTCTTTGTTTCTTCTGCACCCACACATCAAAAAACTGCAATTTTAAAAACACCTAGAGGCAGAAAATGTTTCTATAATTAAAAATAAAACCAAAATGTATAAATAAAACCAACCACAAAACTAGAGCACAGAACAGGTCAGTTCAGGTCCTGACCCCAATTACATTTTCTGTCAAGTGGATCCCTTTGTGGAACTGAGACTTTGTATTTTCTTCAGTAACACTTACTACAGTACTTTTTCAAAGAAATCTTTATTGCTTTTCAGTGATGGAATTATATTTTTCTGTATAAAAGCCTTTATGTGGACTTCCCTTACTGAAGCACTAAAGTAAAAGTGCAAGCCTTTTTAATCTCCAAAAGGTATCACTCAATTTTGCTACAGGTTAGGGTCTTTGACTGTACTGTCCTGTGTCCTGGCTCAGATCCCACCAGCTGGTTCTGGGCTTCACCAAGGCACCCCAAACACAGACCCAAGTCACTGTTTTGCAGGCTGCAGTGTCTTTCCTGTAGCAACACCCATTAATTGCGATGATGCCCCTAAACAACAGAGAAACCAGAGAAAATATCACTAACTAATGTCACTTACCAGTGACATCAAAAATGCTCCTGGGGGCTGTTGTAGAACAACACACACAACAGCAGAGCACCAATGCTCTGAGGGTCGGTGCACAGAGCCCTGGGCATCAGCTGCTCCTGCAGCAGCAGGGACAGCCCTGCCCAGCCGTGCTGCTGCCACAGACACCTCGCCTGGTGTGATCTACCAGGGGGATGTGCTGGGCTGGAGCTGCTGCCCAGCCCCTCCTGCAGCTGTGCTGCTGGGCATGCTGATCAGGCTGGTGTCATGCACACCACACTTCCAAGCTCTGCTTCGCAGCTATGAGAATTAACCATGTAAACTGAAATATCAAGCCAAGTAGGTGGTGCAAACACACATGCACAAGTTTGGGCCCAATGCACCAGCTTTGAGTGGTGTCTCACAAATGGGGTAGTGCTCATTGCATCATCTCCTCTGATACAAAACACTTAAAGAGAGATCAGATTTTAACTACTCTGAACTGCAATGATCATGTGCAACCTCTTCATATATAATTTTAGAGTCAGGCAGTCTCTGAACTTGTGGATCACTGAATTAAGGTTTTTTTGAGGGAAACATTTTTCAAATGAAACCTCTAATATGCCTAGTGCTCCCATTCAGTGCAGCAGAGCAAATTCAGATATTAAATTAAATAGACATGGTTTCAGATATTCAAATTAAGTTTCTACATCCCTCAGTGAAGTATATTTCATTATTTCAGGTCAAACCTGCAAAATAAATAGGGAGAAATACAGATTTCCGTATTAAAAAAAGAAATGAGAAATTTTTAGCAAAAATTCTCAAACACTTGAAAGGCCTCTTCTATCTCTTTGCAACAGAGGTAGGAAGGGCAGAAAATTATGACACAGTAATTATTATGATGGATGTTGAGCCAGTCCTTTGTATTAGATACACTGCTTGTGCAGGAAGCAGCACTACAGATTGCATACTTCACTAAGCAGGACACTCGAGATTATAATGGGCAATACAGATTAACAACATTAGGTTAAAGCAGGATAATTCTTCTTCTTTCTCATTTCTATTCCTTTCCCATGGAACAGCTTCTGCTTCACATTTCTGTGCTCCTTGCTCCCAAGCCTTAATCTACACATCAAGCAGGCATTTTTCCATTTCAGCAGGTACAAATCTCCAGTAATTGGATGGAAATTTATAAAATTGCACTGGTGTAAAATTCAGCTATGACTTAACCTGTCTGTTCTGAATTAAAGGTGATGATGTCTTTGCTTTTGCCATCTCATGCAAACAGCAGGAAAGATTTATCTTATTCAAAAGCAGCATGAGAATTTAAGAGAAAGACTTGTCTTGGCACGGTGTAAATAATCAGCTTGGTGCTATAAAAGGGTTGATTGATAATTTCAGCAATTATTTCAGTGTCTGTGAAACCAGAGCAGCATAACACTTTTAACATAGGTAGGAGCTGAACACTGTCCTGTGCTCATCCCTCAAATTTGGCTCGCCACCAAGAAAAAGCCAAACTGTGCCTCAGTAATGGCTCTCCCCAGATGGAGCCTGACTCCTGATGTTCAGGGGGAATCAGCTAAATACCTTGGAGAGCTCTGACTCAGATCCTTGTCCCAGCAGCCCAGAGCTGAGCAGGGGCTACCTGCACACAGCACCTACCCAGCCCCTCTTCTCCTTGGCCCTGGGTCAGTACAGCTGCACTGGGAGGATTCTCCAAGTGGCTTAACAAACTTGAAGATAAATTAGCCTGCAGGTTCATGGTGACACCAGGGACAGCAAAGCAGATGTGACTTTCATTCCTTTGGCCCTAATTCATTCCCTTCTCTGGTGACTCAGCATTTCAGGTGCTAAACTTTACCCAGGAAGGGTCTAAGGTGTCATAGGTGCTGGATGGGTGCAGCTCTATCCATTTCCAGCCAGTCACAGGGACACTGAGCAGCACTGCTCCCGTTTCCACAAGACAATGCAGCAAGTACACTTTGCTTTTAAGCCTCATGTTACAGCCACTCTCTGTCCTGACCAACACATAAAAAAAAGATACAGAAGTCCTCAGCATATCACACGTTCATTCCCAGCCACCCAAGACAGCTCACACAATGGCAGGCTGCTCGCTATTCTGTTGTGCTAAGCAATTGCCCATGCCTCTCCCCACAGGTCATTCCAGGCAGAGCATGGAGGAAGCCAGTACATGGCTTGGGTTCTTAATGAATTTTTGCACTCTCTTGTGCATCCTCAGGGAGTCCTGGGCATGGGATGCCAAGGTTCCCTTGCTCAGCAGGCTGTAGCTCCTGGCAGGGCTTCCAGCCAGCTGCATTCCCACTGCTTGCTCTACACTGATTCCTGAAGGACCACTTTGCCATGTGTCAGTGACCCCTCCCAGCATGTATAGGGCTGGATTCCAGTCTGGCTCATGAGGAGAGCTCTTAAATGTTTAATGTTAGCTGCAGTGGAGAAACGCTGTAAACATTCCTGTAATTGGTCTGCTTTAAAAAATTGATGTTGTGTGAAACAGCAAAGGAAGTTCACACTGCACTTTGTGGCTCAGAAGTGTTTGCAAGGCCTAAGAGGTAAAATCAGAGGGAAGACATTGTCTTGGCAGCACTTCTCTTTCAGCTGATCTAGGGAGCAAATGTGCCTGTCCCCAGCTGTGTGCATGGTGCTGCCCTCAGCCCTCACCAGAGCTGTCAGGTGAGAAAAGGGGCTGGGGGCTACACTGAGCTGCTGGAGCAGCTTCAGGCCTTTGCTGTTTCTCCTGTGCTCAGCTCGGGGCTGCAAGGATGGACAGAAATGCAACAAACATCTGCAGAAGGGGAAAAGTGAAGCACAAGCATAAAGAAGGGAACTCTGTGACTCAGATGACAAAGACTGAAAGGACTGGAGATTACTTGTGCTGTGCCTTATCAGTCCTAAGGACTGGTGATAGCAGAGATAATACAAAAGCAAGCTTACTGTGAATTTATGAATTGGTTAGTCACTTTGTTGTAACAGCCCTCAGTAAATCATTGTTTGTTCCTGCATTTCTGTAATGCATTCTGTTACGCATTCCCTACCTGCTCTCTGACTTTATCTCAGTTTGCTTCTTATTTGTCAGACAAAGAATTCAAGATTTCTCCTAAATCTCCTTAGCAAAACTGACATTTTCCCTTCTCTCAGTTCTTAGAAAAATGAGGGGGAAAGTGGTTCATTGTTTCGAGTCCTCATTCATCTAGCTGCAATTTCTGCAGAGCTGGGTTAGTCATTTTCTTACATAGAAACCAGGTTGGCACCCCTGGATCTCTGGGTCAGAGGTGGGGAATGGCTCAGTGAGCATGACCTGAACACACAAGAATGCTTTGCTCAGCTTCTGGCTCTATTGGTCAGTTTTTTGGTAAAGACACAGAGCCTTCTCCCTCTGCTCACAGCTGTGGAGCAGTGAAGGTATTTCCCCGTATTCAGCCTCTCAGTATTTCAGCTCCTGTCCTTCCAGGGAGAGCATTACCTATTTACAGTGGACTTTCTCCTCCTGTGAATACATACACTTTGTCTTTGATCCTGTCCATCTTGGAGCATCTCAGTGCTACCAAGCAGAGGCTTGAATATTCCTCTGCTTTCCAGGATATATCAGCCTGGAGTGGGTATTAACTGATTGTTCTGTTCATTTTGGTATGTAGGATTTCCCCATGGTATTATCACCATGACATGGAAGAGTTTTCTTGTTATAGGGGGTTATGCTATATCCCTTTCTATCCTTCGAACATTGGCAGGATCACATATATCTCTGTAGGAAAAAACAAAACAAAACAAAACAAAAACTGCCTATCCGCTTCACTAAAGAGTTTGTGCTGTGTTCCCATTCATTCCCTATGTGTGCCTGTCACTTTCCCTTATTACTTACACAAGAAAATAATTTGTCCTGTCAAAAGTTCTGTTGCTCCTTTAATAAGGAGTAATCACATATGGAAATAAACAATCTCTCTATTTTCCTCCAGGCACAGAGATTGACTGGCTTATTCTTTAGTTGCATGTACTAGACTGTTGCCTGCATGTGTGCAAAGGAGCAGGTGTGTGTGCAAAAGTACGGGAAAAGAAGGAATTAATGAGGGAAACACTGCTTAAAAATATCAGATTTGCATTTAGATTGATTTCTGTCCTGAAGCCAGGTTAGTGTAACTTGAGTAAGACCAAGCTTGCCAGAAGTGACTTATGAGGTTGCACACACAATCTGAAGCAATCCCATGGCTTCCACAATGACACACCAAAAAAAAAAAAAAATTGTTGCTCTCATTGTTGGCATTACAAAAGTCATTATTCAACTTCATGCTAGCAGAGTTTATGAAGTGTGCAAAGAACAACCTCACAAACACAAAATATTGCCTTGAAAGGAGAGAACTATTCACTTCAATCAGGCACGTCCAGACAGTCTCCCCAAAATTAAATCAGTTCTGATATCTCACAGAGAAATTAATGAATGAAACAGTCCCAATTAAAAGGAGTAGGATATTTTGTAAGACAATATTATGCATACCATATTATGATTTATTACCAACACATCACAAAAAAAAAAGCAAAGTTCCAACTTCCTCTCAATTTCTAAAATGGTATTTTAACTTACACTTCCAAGAAAGTTTCAGAAAGCTTTTCTTTGTACCAAACAGGAAGGAACACACACACTGAAATTAAAATATTTTCTGAAAAATAAACTCGCAAGATCAATTCATTGCTACTTCCTGTATTGTAGGAACTCAATAACAGTCACAGTCCACTCTCACCTGGTGTAATATATTAAAGAAAATGCTCTGGCTTTTAGCAATCATTGTCTTCAGCCTGTTTTTCCCCTTGGAGGTTACTAAACCTTCAGGCACTATTAATTCTCTTACAATGACCCTTTTGTTGTCAGAGGATGGGGCATTCCATAAGGAAATGTAATACTGAGGATGAGTAGGTGCCCATTCTTGACTACAGGTCAAGAATATTCAAGAGATTTTGTAATTTAAGCTGCTGAAGAAAGGAATAATTACGTGGCCCAAGGATTCTTGTGCTGCTGCAGAAAAAGGCCTTTTCTTGTTGGATTTTTTGGTTTTCATCACCGCTTGCTGCAGGGATTAGGGTAAGCTCTTTTTACTTACAAGTGGAGTTGCTCAGGAAAAGAGGAGCTTTCTTTCCTTTTCTTAGATAAAAGCCCAAGCTTTGTGTGCTTTTAAATAAAATTCTAAACACCTCCCAGATTTCTCCACACAAGAAGCAGCCAGTACACCTTTAGCTCTCCTCTCCAAGACATGTTTCAAACATTCCCAACTCTTTGGTAAAATGTGAATGATATAAGCACACTATACTAAATCAATAAATAGTAATAAATATGTCCTGCAGGTCGGTGTGGGAACATCAGATAGTTCTTGAAGAAGAGTTGGTAGTGATGGTGAGCTGGGGTATCAGCAAGACCAAGAAGGACAGAAGAGAAGTCCAGGAGGCAAAACTAAACCTACAAGTAGACAGGATGCTGGAGACCCCAGAAAAGCTGCTTGTCCCAGATGCAAGACAGGAGAGAGCAAACAGCCAACAATGTAGTTGAGAAAAATACTTGAGATTAAAGTATTTATTCTAGAAAATTCCTCTGAGTTGAAATGGTGAATATGTGAAGCAGGATCAGCAGCAATATTCTTTACAATGTAACTGAGTGATGCCATTAGGAAGATTAGAGCTGCAGGATTGCTTAGCTCTAAAAACAAAAGCTGCCTAGAAATTATTATTATTATTCGAAAACTAAGAAATTGCAGAAAAAAGGCGAGGCATTCATGGGAGGCATGGAAGCTATCTAGTAACCCATAGGAGTTGCTCAGAATACTTGCTACTCATTCTTTCAAAAAATCAAATAAATTGGTGGTGTGGTCAAGCAGGATAAAAAATAAAGAAAACTGGCTAATAAGAGGTCCTTGTTTAAAAGTTCTACTCAGAAACATTAGATACAAA
>VYZP01076589.1:0-38352 GCA_013400635.1 Hypocryptadius cinnamomeus
ATAAATATATTTAATATTTATTAAAATAAATATATTTAATATTTTATTTATTAAATATTTTATTATTTTTATTTTAAATATTTGATATTTTATTAATATTTATTAAAATATATTTAATGTTTATTAATAATGTGTCACTTTGAGGTGTATTTCCCCAGCCTCAATCTCTCTTAATTTAATCCTTTTTATTTCTGGCTCTGTCCTTTTTTCAAACTATTAATTTCCTCCCTGCCTTTGGCACTGACATGTTGTCCCCACATTCAGCCCTGTGTGTCACCCCACTGCACCCCAGCACAGGGGTCCCTTTTAAGCTCTGCTGTAATTGAGTATTCCAGTTACAGGGCATTGGGGTGACTCTGCTCTGCCACCATGTGAAGGTGAGAGGATTTTAGGGTCACCCAAGACCAGGTGATGTCCCTCCCTCATTTGCAATGGGAACCTGTTATTATGCAGCTTGAAAACCTACAGGCAGTTCAGGCATCTACCTCATGCTGCAAACTCATATCTTATTTATTGTCCACCATTTAAATTAAGTCACATTTACTGTGGCTCCAAGGCATCTTTTCCCCCTTGAATCTCTGTTTCCAATTATTTTCCCCCAGATGTCATTAGCTGGTGTTTGCCAGGTTGCATCTCATTTTGTTTTCTGTCTTTTTGCTTAATAACAAAAAAAACATGAGGGGTCACTTTGAGGCAGTGGAACTAATGGGCAATCATGGATATTACAGAAGCTTGAAAAATTATTAAGGTGATGAAATCTTTCTAGTGCTACATGCTAATGAAAACCCAGCATGGGGCTGTTTCTGAGATTATCCTATTTCTAGGCTGATTGAAATATCATTGTGAGTGTTTTCTTCTAAATATATATGTTCTAAGGATCCATACATTTGGCTTCCCATGAAATTGGAGTTTGCTTTTCATGAACTGGTGTATGAAATAGATTAGGTGGATGCTTGTAAAATCTTATTAAGCTGCTGTTGTTTGACATTTTGTGATGGAGGGACAGTCTGGGGCGGGCAGTGGAGCAGGGGCTGGGTGTGCTGCTCCTCCTGCCCACAGCCACCAGAGCCTCCCTCCCAGGGCTTTGCCCATAGCACCAGATGGGGACTGAGGAGATGCTGGTCTGCAAGGAGCTGAGTACAAGGGAATTTTACACAAGCCTTGGGAAATGGCCGTATTGATGGCCCTGTCAGAGAGTTTCCTCTTGCCAGGACACCGTGGGCTGGGATGGTGTGGGGAGGGAATATCTGCTGTGTGAGCCTGAGCTGCCACTTAGTGCAGCTCCCAGCAATCACTGAGTGATTGCTAAATGTAACTGGGGTGGTTTTGTGGCACTTTGGTGGTTAACAGGTTATCCCTGCCATGAGGCTCACCGAGCTGTCACGAGGTGCCAGGCACTCAGGCTCTTCAGACCTTGGCTCACGGGATCACCACGGGCTCCTCGTGGGCAGGGGAGTATGAAATGAAACACAAGGGAAGAGCTTTTCTCTGCATGACCCCCTCCCTGTGCTTTGGGTGACTTTTATTCACTCCACGGGCTGAGTGAAGTCCCAGTCTGGGCTCGGCTGGAATAAACATCTGTGGCTGAAAAACTGCACTAATGCAGGGAACACATGATGAAAAGTGGGGATTGTGAGCAGGGATTTTTTATTCAGTACAAGGAAAATTCTCTCCCCAGAATGAATGGCAGCTATTCATGTCAATGAAAGGAGAGATAAGGAGTCAGGACAATTTTACTAACCCTTAATAAGGCTCCCAATCTATTTATAAATGGCCATCGATGTGTGGCTCTGCTTTCAGCTGAAGACTGATGGCAATAGTTCAGTTCCACCTCTTTTTTTTTTCCATTAGTGCTCTAAAACCATTATGGACTTTGTTGCTGGTTTTCCTTCAATCAGATGCTGATGTTCCTGCAGCTTGGTCCCTCCTCACCCAGGGATGACTGCAGGGCTCTTGGGAATGCCTTCCCCACAAGGGCAAGACCTCTCCTCCTCCTCCTCCCCTCCTGAGGAACCCTTGTTGTCACATTTGATCAGAGATCCCCCCTTGGCCCTCACTGACCCTTTCACCCGCACTCCTGTCCTTCAGCTTCACCTTTCCAGATACAGATCACCCTCCCTTATCTACTGAGTTTGAGTTGCATTTGAGTGACATCAGCTCCTGGAAGGATGAATCCTGTGGGATTAACACCTCCAAGAGCTGCACCAGCACATGAGGAGATGGTGGGTTCCTCCTATGTCACTTTCTTTCCAACTTCAGGGAATTGTGAGCCTGAAACAGTCTCTGATAGTCCAAGCAGATAATTCCTGTTTATTCCTCCAGAAGCAGTCCCTTGGTGCTGCTTTGAGTCCCTTGAACAGCAGCTTTAACTTTCTAAGTAATCTATAAAATGGTAAAGGTATTAATGGTGTGTCAAAAAGTGCCTGTTCAAAATATCCCAGTACCATCCCTGTTTTGTCCAGTGAAGCTGTTGGATGGAGGCAGGGCAGGATCAGCAGGGCTGGGGTGGGAATTGATGCCATTAACTGTGGTTTATTGACATTGAGGGAAATCTTTCATTCTAGACTTCATATGAATTGTTGCTGGTATGTTGGGTTTTTTTGGGTTTTTGTTTTTAATATATTGAGTTTCATTCTCAGAAATCACCAGATGAAATCTCTGTTCTCTGTCTCAGGCACCCATAATGATAAATTTGGGCTCTAAAACTGCAATGCTGTTATCATGTGCATTCCTGTACTGCAGTTTATTGGCTTCAATTGTGTATTTCTTTTATTTTTTCTCTTTTTTCCCATGTCTAGTCACACTCTTTCAAGTGCAGAAAATGAGATTTGTACACCTACTGAATAATCCCATGCACCAAACCCCAGATGGAGGGAAAGGACACCACTGTTGTACCTTCCACAGACCCTCCTCGGGTGCTTTTGTACCAGGCTGCAGTTTGAAATATTATGGGGAGATTTAGGAGGAAAAAAGGTTTCTGCTTGGCTGCTGAGATAATTTTCTCTGGAATCATATTCCAGAAGGCTTCCCTTGATATTTTACATCACATGAAGCTGTGACCCCTTTGGCTTTGTGGCATATGTGTCTTAAAAACACATTCTTTGCATAAAAGCCTTGGAAATGCTCTGAAGCCCGAGACTGCAGCAAGGACCAAATCCATGTGATGTTGTCATAACAACAAACAATAATTTGAAATGCAGATTTTTCATCTCGACTCTTTGGTTGTGATTGAAAGCTGTGGAAAATGGGGGATTTGCTGCACTGAGATTGTTCCTATTAGAATAAGAAGGTGATAATGGGAGTTGGTAGGATGCCTGAGGGATCAGGAGGATGAATTATGAATACTCCTAAACTGTAACACAGCTAAACCAAGAGCTAGTTATGTTTCTGTGCTGGCCTATCCAGCTCTTTCTGCTGAGCCTGTAAGACTGGTGTGACATGGGGGCATCTCTGGAACAAACAGCTTTCCTGCAGGTAAAGCCTGAACTCCCAGCCCTCTGATCAACCTGTGGAAATTGCAGCATCTTTGGTGTTTGTTTCCAAACAGGTGTTACATCCCTTGGAACAGATGAAGGGAGTTTGCTGGGTTATTTACAAATAGCTTTTGCTGCCAAAAAGTAGTGTTTTCTTTTAGTGAGGAAGGAACTGTGTGATTCCCCCACTATTGTATTTGCAGGGAGCCCCGATGAAGGCAGGAATGATGCATCTGACTCCATGTTCTCAGAAGGCTAATTTATTACTTTATTATACTATATTATATTAAAGAATACTATACTATACTATACTATACTAAAGAATACAGAAAAGATACTTACAGAATGCTAAAAAGATAATAATGAAAACTCGTGACTCTCTCCAGAGTCCTGACACAGCTTGGCCCCAATTGGCCAAAGAGTGAAAACAACTCACAGCAGAATCCAGTGAAACAATCACCTGTGGGTGAACAATCTCCAAACACATTCCACATGTGAGCACAACACAGGAGAAGCAAATGAGATAAGAATTGTTTTCCTTTTCTCTGAGGCCTTTCAGCTTCAAAGGAGAGAAATCCTGGGCAAAGGGATTTTTCAGAGAATGTGAATGCCACACCCCACATCTGTCACTTCATCAGCCACTGCTGCTGTCACCTCCTTTTGTGCTGGTGCTGGAGGTCAGGCTCAGCTCCCTGCCCAGCCCAGCCCATCCCACAGGTGCTCTCCACATCCCCTCTGTAAATCCACAGCCATTCCCTGGGCTGCCACTCTGAATCCACGGGGTGCAGCCCTTCTTCCAGATGGGGATGAAGCATTTTTATCTCAATTATTCCAGCTTTCATGAGTTCCTCTCCACTGTTCAATGCAGGGTGCAGGAGCAAGCCATGGCACTGCCTGGGGAGGGAGGGGTGAAAGTACAGCCCAGGGCTGGGCACTGCCTCACTTTAATATTTTATATCCAGATAAGAAAAAATCATACTTTGCACATGAACTCTAGCCTGTTTTCTCTGCCCTTTCTGGCTTCATTCGTGCTCCTTTTGTTACTTTTCATGTTTCATGATGCCTCAAATGTCAGAAACCTTCTTATTTTCTTTGATAGGTTTTGTGATTTCCTTAGTCATCTATATCTGTCCTCGTTCTTTTCTTGTTCTAATATCTCTGAGAAGCCAACTCATTTCCTGAGCTTTACACAAGGGCTTTTTATTTTCCTCTTTTATTTCTAATCTTCATTTCCTTTCCCTGTCCCTGTCCATCCTCTTTCCACTCCCTCATTTCTGCTTTTCCTGTTACACCAGCACTTTCCTCACAGCCTGGGTAAAACCTAGCCAGTTAGATTTTTATAGAAGAATAATCATAAAGTGAATACACTTGGTATATCAACAGAGGCAAGATTTGTTCTGAGCAGTGTAAATATTCTTGAGATCTCAGAACCCTTGAAATGAATCTTCCACCCTTTGGAAAAGAGGAGCCAATGGCATTTGTTGGTGCTCTGGAGATGCTGGGCCAAGCAGGAGAAGCACATCAGTAGCCTGCAGCTATTTCAGACATATCTTACCACTCATCTATAGAAACTGCTGTTAGACAGAAAAAAGATGAGGAAAAAGCAGACACAAGCCTTAACTGCAATTATTTCTAGTGGCAGGTGCAATCTCCAAAGCTGCAGAGATTTCTGCTTGCCTCAGATAAGTCTCTCAGCTTTGGATGTCTGTTTTGGAGCCTCTTTCAGTCTTCCTTTGCTGTAGAGTGGTGGGACAGGCTGGTGGCTCTGGCCAGCTGGCCCAGTCTGAGATCCAGGGTCCTGCCACCACCCCTCTGCATCCCCTGCAACGCCCCAGACTTGATTTGCACCCCACAAATTCAACTGCTTAACTGCCTTGTCTTTCTTAATAATAATTCTGGAATAAACAACTCTTATTCCATAATAATTTGATGTTTAGGACAAATCAGTGCTATGGCTGCTGCAGCAAGAGTAGTGGTTTCATTGAGAGATTTTTATACTCAAAATTATACTCTGTGTTTTGTTCCTCGTGGTGGGATTTATTCCTTCTCCCCTCCCTTGCCTGCAGGGTCACAGTTGCAGCCTCTCCCCCTCTCATCTTTCTTAGCAAATACCAAAGCAACACATTCTTAATATTTCAGCAACATCTATTTCCTCTGTCAGCAATCCAATCCCCCGTGTCTCCAGAGGCTACTTGAGTCTCTTTCAATGATCCTTTTTTGTATTCCACACTTGGAAAAAAAAAAAATGGGAAAAACCAGTATTTGTATTTGTCTTCAGCCTTAGTGCAATTCCCATTTTCTGTCTGATGCTGCTGCTCTAAACCCCCTGCCCAGCTCTCCCTCCACCCTGTGCCCCATTTGCTCTGCCTCTGATGGGTCAGGGCCTTCTTTTCCCCTTGATTATTCCAACACTTCCCCATTCCTGCACCATCACACATTTATTTATCTATTGCTACCTAACTCCAGGGCTTAACTATCTTTTTGCTTAATTATTTTTTTGTTAATTTTGTTAAGCAAAAAGTTAATTTTATTAACTATAGCTTAACTACATTTTTCTTAACTATTTTCACCCCTTCTGTGGCCTCACTTGTTTTCTCCAAAATTTTCATCCTAAGGCTTTTTGTTGCTGCATTTTGCCCATCAGGAGGAAGTCACAGACCTTGGCTAATGAGAAGTGCTGGGTTTGTGCTGTGTGAGGTGATGATTGGGTCAGGGGGCTGTGAGCACAGGCCACTGTGTGCTAACCACTGTAATCCTGGGACACGTGGGCATTTCATCTGAGAGGTGGATATGGATGAATAAAATCAGCCCCAGAGACAGAAAAAATTTGGCAGCTTTCAGGTTATGAAATACCTGAAATGCACTTATTCATCAGGCTGCATTCACAGGCAGGTCCCATCCAGCCATGAATTTGTACTCAAAAAGCAAATTGTCTCCTCCTCCCAGTGAATAAAGCATGTGAACTTCTGCAGTCCTTCTCCCAAGGCTTGAACACACCTGGCAGAGTTGGTGCTCTCTGCAGTTTTACCCATCTGTGATGGGAAAATTGGTGCATTTTTCAATGGAAAAAATCAACATAAAATCCCAACACAGACAACATGAATATATTCCTGTTAGTGGATCAAAGTAAGTACTAGATTTCCCATTAAGGCTCGTTTTGAACTCAAAGTGTGCATTAAAAGCCCTAACAGGTTTATTTACAAATAGCTTGATAACACATCTTAAACCACATTCCTCTTATTCCAGATAGGATCAGAGAGACAGGGTTTTACAACTGGCCCTGTGCAGCTCTAGCATTTCACCCAGCAGGATCAGATCAGCCAGGCAGCAGTAATTCCCTTACTGGGGATTCCTGGGGAGGGGTGGGAGCTGTGCATTCCCAGTGGGACACCCTGGAGGGGCCCACACCTCATCTGAATGCTCTGCATGGGCACCAGGAGTAGGAGAAACACTGCTTGGAAAAACAGCATTTTCTGATAGGTCCCAGGAATGTATCTGAGTTGTGGTGCTTTGTCCTCAGCCAGAATTTGCATTTGATGTCTGCCCAGGATGTGTTTGATCCCAGCATGAAGGGAGCCCAGCTGCTTTCTTTATCCAGCTCTGTGTTAACAGTCTCTCTTTCAGCATTTTGCCCTTTTTCTTGTAATCCTGCAACCTCTCCAGAGCTTCCTTCGAGTTTGTGGGAGAGTCCAGGTTAAAGCTATTAAAACTGGTGGGTTTTTTAACCTGAAGCAGCAGAATTCTGTGTTTCCTTGTGCCAAGAGGGCGAGGCATTTGGACAGGCAGCGCTCCACAGAGAGAGGCAGCAGCTGGTCCAGGCCTTGCTGAGTCCTTCTGCTTTTCCCTTGAAGTGATGTGGAGAGCCATCCACTGGGATCACAGGCTGCCTTTCCACATCTGAAACAGCCATGGATAATCCTGGCTGGATCAAAAACCACAGCCAGATCTGCAGCTCTTCCAGATGCTGGGTGCTGCCGTGGCTAATCTGCTTCTGGGCAGCACCTGCCCTTTCAACTCCTTGCTGTGGGCTGAGTGCTGCCCATGTGGAGCTGTGCTGGCCAAGGAGGACACACAGCACTCCCTAATCCCTTTGGAGCAGCGTCAGAAATCACTGACAGCCACCTCACTGGGAGCTGTGATGAGAATTTTTAATTCCCCTCTTTGCAGCATGAGATCTTTTCAGCCTGGATGGCTCTATTATGATGCTAAGGAGTCTAAAATAGCACTTTTTTTTCTGCTGATGTCATTTTGCATCAAATACAGAGCGTCATCACTTTGGTGGCAGAGCAGGGACTGGGTGTGAAAGTCCTGATGTCCCATGCAGACTCAGAGTGCTGTGCAGTTACTCTGACTTTCTGGAATATTTCTGGCACTTCCAGCAGCTCTTGAGCTTCTGCAGTTCAAATAATTTGTTCATCATTTGAGAAGTGAGTAAAATTAGGTGAGATATGAGGAAGAAATTCTTGGCTGTGAGGGTGGGGAGGCCCTGGCACAGGGTGTCCAGAGGAGCTGTGGCTGCCCCTGGATCCCTGAAGTGTCCAAGGCCAGGCTGGACAGGGCTTGGAGCAGCCTGGGACAGTGGAAGGTGTCCCTGCCATGGCAGGGGTGGAACGGCTTGAGCTTCAATGTCCCTTCCAACCCAAACCATTCTATGATTCAATGATATTTCCACCCAGCCCAAGAGAAAAACTATTTTTAGGCTCTTTTGTTCTCACAGGTGTAGCTGAGCTGCTAATAGAAGATTCTTGGTGTGCCTGAGGCTGGCAGAGCTGCGGGCAGGAGCTCTCGCGCGTTTCCCTCGGGCAGCCCTTGACACCACGCTGGAGACAAGTGTCGATTTGTCTGTCAGTAATTTTGGCAGCATCACAGCTCCTTTTAATCAGCTCTTTAAAGACTTCACGGCTGGTGGCCAAACTCCTGCTGCAGATTCAATGGAGCAATTTACTCTTCAGCTTCTCCCAGTGCCTGGATCTATTGCACGATGGCACGGTGCGCTCTGAGGGGTGGGACAGAGCTGTGCTGTGCCTGCATCTCTGTCCTGCATCTCTGTCCTGCATCCTCTGACACCCCTGCAGTGGCACAGGGGCGTGCAAAGCTTTGGGGAACATCTGCTGGAGATTAGGCCAATGCAAGCAGCAGGGAGACAGCAAAGCACAGGGTGCATCTCCTTTGGTTTCTCATGGAGATGGTCAGCCCACCACAGGAAGGAGATAATCTTCTCCATCCCTCTCACATGCACCAGGGGACACATTTTGTTCTGACTTGTCACTGTCAGCAGCAGCACTGCTCCCTACAACCACCTGAAAGGAGGCTGGACTGAGGTGGGGGTCAGTCTCTTTTGCCATGTCTCAAATGAAAGGAGAAGAGGAAATGGCCTTAAGTTGTACCAAGGGAGGTTCAGATTAGATATTACAATTATTTTTTTTCCCCTAAAAGAGTGGTCAGGCATTGGAATAAGTTGCCCAGGGAGGTGGTGGGGTTGCCATCTCTGGAAATATTCAAGAAGCATCTGGACATGGCACCTTGGGATGTGGGACTATGCTGTAATCCAGGCAACATCTAATCAAGGTCCAGACCCAACTGTGGCATTTAAATAACTCTTACTCCATCTTAAAGGTATGTTGGAATTATCTTTACATTTTTGAGGACCAGCCCTAATATTTCATTTTGGATTTTCTACGATAAGCAGAACAACAGCATTTTTCCTGCAGCTGAAAAGCTGAATTTCTCTGACTGAAACAAACCCCAAGTCCTGTTTCTCTGATTCTCGGCTATTTGGCAGCGTGCTGGATATCACTCTATTCACAGGAGACGTTATTACCAGGAATACAAGCAGGTTATTATTACTCATGCTCAGCCTGGGTTTTGATGGGTCTCTCCAGGATCTGTTTCTATTCACTGTTTATTTTCATTAGTGGTTTGAATGATAGAAGTGATGATATGGTTACAGAACCTGCAGCCGATAAGGGTGGGAGCTTTTTTCAGCCCTCTGGAGTGCAGGATTGTGACTCAGGTTGACCTTGGCTCGCGGTACTTCTGCTCTGCACAAGATGAAATTCAGTATCAGGGGGAGCAAAGTCTTTTTCTTAGTAGGGCAAAATCAGCTCTGAAAAGTGGGGAAAAGTGACCTTGGCAGAAATGTTTGCTGAAAGGATTTGGGGTTTACTCTGGATCACAGTAAATCCACCTAGAGTTTAATAACCCTCAATAGGTGGTTTCAGGCTGTGGTCAGTCTCTCCTGGGAACCTTGGAGCTCCTTTGTGGGGTCTTTAGCACTTGAATAAGAAGAGTTCAATGGAAATTGTGAAGGTCCACACACTGAAAAATGACTGCCAGCTTTTGGGTTGGATTTTAAAGATGTATTTAGAGTTTTTATTTATTATTTGACTGCTTTGTTGAGGTATGAAGGCTATTTTCACAAGGTGCACAGTGGGCCAGTGCTTCTCTCAGAATAAGACAGGCTTTTACTGCATTTCTTAGCTTCAGCCAGTTAGAGAAGGTCTCATTTAATCATGGCAGGATTGACCCTATTATTAGGCAAGTCCATCTTTGTTAGGTTTCCACTGGAATAAAATAATATCTGACCCCATAACAGATTCCCTTTCAGTGAACTACTGGCAAAGCTCCTTGTGAAGGCTCTTGTTCAAATAAATTCTTGGCAGAGCTCTGGATAATGAGATTTCCATTGAATAAGCTGTTAGCAGAGCACCTTTTAACTCAATTCTGAGGGTTAGAGAGCAGCCCTGAGAGCCAGGACTGTCCAGTTTGGTCTCTGGCAGTCACTGGACGAGCAATCTGTCCCTGTTCCCAGGAGCAGGACACTGTCACCTCCATGGTCAGGCCCATGTGAGGCTTGGAAATTCCTCAAAAATCATCAATATATTTGATTAATGTGGCTGTTGAGGACAAACATTCCTGTCCCCATGAGCTGAAGATGGTTCCAGGTTTACTGTCTGATGTGCGGTGACCTTGAGTATAAATTTTTGGGTAACATCTCTCCGTATAACTTCTTTAAAACTCTTTCCTGTATTTCTGGAGATACTCAGGATTATTCCCTCATTTGTGTCATACCTGGAAAGGTGGTAGCAAGTGTACAGGCACTATGCACAGAACACACCTCTTTCTCTTCCCAAACATCATTTGTTATTCCAGCTTTCCATCTGAGTTTGGGATTATGAGTGGTCAGCTTTCATGCTACAAATCTTTATAATGGGATTAAGCGGATAAGGACATGTAGAAAATGATTAGTGCTCTCCTGGGAGCCATTAATGGTTTGTAAAGTTCCTCACAGCAGTAACACCTACCGAGTTGGGTTGTGCAGGAAGAAACTTGCACTTCCTTTAATACTAATTTTAGAGAGGCTGTGGCTCTCTGGGTAATGAGTATTGATTCCTTGGAGATCTGCTGAGAATTGTTAAGCAGATAGATTTAATCAGAAGTGGGATTCTGGTTGTAGTGCAGATAATACAAAGAAAATCACACATTTCATTAAGTTTTTTGGGGATGAAGATAGGCAGGGAAGATGAAAAGCCTCAATTCCCTTCCTTTGGATCCTGTGCTGTCTGCTGCTCTGCAGGACCAGAAGCAGCCTCTTCCTGATAAGAGATTTTTGGGATAAAATGGACCCAGATTCCCATATTTGAGGTCCCAAGCACCTTCTCAGCCACACTAAGACAGTGTGGGGGCTGCACTGGGGCACCTGCACTGCAGAGCATCATCTGGCACGGGTTCAGGGCTCCCAGTGCAAACCAACACACACAGGAATGCAATGGGGGAAAAGAGCTCCTCCAAAAGACCTTGTTGAACATGCCAGACACTGCACAGGAGCCCTTCCTCTGAAGGCACCAGCCATCCTGCTCTGCTGTAGATAAGAGCTGCAGGATTAGCTCCCCCAAGGCAAACTCTCCTCTTGCTCTTAGGTTTCGGTGTTTGGCACCAGCTGCTCTGCCAGGGGTGAGATCCCTGCTCAATCCTGTTTGTGCTGCAGCCAACAGGGATTTGGGATACTCATGGAACACGTGAGGAATCTGTGTCTAGCTGAGTTATTGCTATGATGGCTGGGAATTACAGCTGAGCTCAGGCAGAGGGACAGGGACTCCCTCTCCCTCCCCATCCTGACAGCTTCATCAGGCTTGGTGCTGTGTGAGCTTTTAACAGAGATACCATGTGGAGCTCTCTCATCTTCTGGAGGGAAGTCTGATTATCCCAATTGAATTTGGATATCTCACAGTTTAAAACTGAATTTGGTTATCTCAAACTTTACACTTTTTATACTCTCTGCTTTATGGTGAAGGATGGATGCACAGTAAATCATAGAACATCCCAAGATGGAAGGGACACAATGAGGACCATCTAGTCCACGGAACTTGGTGAAGCAGGAAATGCTTTAAAACTCTAAAAAGTTCCCTGCTTGGAAACACTAAACTCAAGTGCAAGGCATGAGAAGAGCAACAATGGCCAATGGTGAACATAAAGAAATAAACATCAGCCCTCCAGGATGGGTCCCTGATGCTGAAAGTAGAGGCTCCTTGAGGAAATTACATGGCTGGCAGCCAAAGGAGCTCTTGCTTCTTCAAATGCTTCCTAATTATGTTCTGGCTATTAATCTGTATTCCTGGGTCAAAGTTCTTCTATGAAATAACAAATTAATATGAATCATCTTGAGGAAGAGGCAGGAGGTTGGTTTGATTTGAAATCGGGTGTCACCAGCCCATGTGAAGGAGAAATGGGCTGGTTTGTGGCTGAGGCAGAGTAAAGGCTTTGGATCTTTTTAAAACTGATCCTAAAGCTGTATGGGCTGCCCTGTTCCCCAATGCACTGATTAAGGGTGACTATAGAATTATCTGGAAAAAAATACAGTTCGATTGCCATGCAAAAATGTTCCTGTGCTCCTCAGTTCCAGGCTCTAATCCTCAGAATGCCTCATCCCCTCTAATATTTTTCATAAACCCACAGCCTTGGCATTGTTATTTACCCACATAATGCTGCTCATGGCAGAGGAGGACATCTGCTCTACCACCAGCTGTGCCCAGCCAGGAGAACTTTGGTGAATGTTGGGCTCAGCCTGTTGGTAATCATCATGGCAAAGCTGATGGATGAAACTCAAGCTTGAAATTAGAGACTTGCTGGAGCTGAGGGGTGTTTGGAACCAGGTCTTTCATCTCCTTTGGTACAGAGTGGAGCAGGAGCAGGATCTTGGAGGTGCCTCCTAGTCACAACCATAATTTGCAAGGGTGTAACGTGACTCCTACATAATTTGGAGTGAGTGAGGTGGTTAGGAGGGAGTGATTTAAATATCCCACCCTTTCATGGTTCACCTGGTGCTCTCTGTTCCAGCACAGCAGCCACAGCTCATGTCAGTGTGCCCATCCTTACCTCCCCTGTATCCTACTGCATGGAAAAAACACCTCCCTACACTTAAGGAAGACCTGTGTGAGTGCAATTTTCTCTAAACACCTAATTTCTGAGCAGGCCAATTGCACCTCTCCTCTAATATGCAGCTGTGACACTGTAGTGACTCGTAAAGCACCATTCTGGGTGCCCTCCTGTCTCCATGGGAGCAGCCACAGCAACTCACCACTCTGCTCTGCCTCATCTTCATCTCTGACCCAAACCTCTCACAAAGTCCTGCTTTATTAGTCAAGAGAACCTTGCAGTAACTTGGTTTTTAAGTCAGGTGCTTGTTGTCCATTATCAATGGCCCCAAAGCTGAGCTCTGCCTTGCAGAGTAGCTGATCCTGCTGAATAGTCACTGTTATCAGTCTGAGATTTGACTTGGGAGACTCAGGAACACAAAGATGGACTTTTTTCTTAGGGTTGAAAGTATGGATGGAATTTAAAGCAAGTGAGGAAAGAAGCTGTGAAAGACCTCGCTGTTATTCACCTCTATGGGGCAACACACGTGATGAAAATCAGGGAGCAGGAAAATAAAGCACTGGTAATTGAGACAAGCTGTGTGAAGAGAGGAACAGACAGAGGCCAAGAGATATTCTCATGCTGGATTCAAAAAGCAGATTAAAAACACCAGCAGAGAAATGAAATTAGAAGTAGAAGAGTGGAGGGTAGAGATTTATACATCTCTCATTAGAAAAATGAGCATTAAGATATTCTGGGCAAGTAAGCATTGGTACATTTAACAGCAGCTTCGTGGAGTGGTTCATGGAACTCATGGATCCAATGACTGTCCAGACTGTGGGACAGAAGGGTGGCCTTGTGTGTTCACCAAGTGGAGTTATCAAGGAAATCACAGCTAATAACTGAAGAGCTGGCTCTGAAATCCCTGCTTTTGTCCCCTCACCCCTCCAGCCCAGCCCAGAGAAGAGAGGGAACAAGTCCAGTTCTCCTCAGCCTCAGAAGTCAGTTCACTCCAGGGTAATCTCATCTTTCTGGCCTTGACTGCCCACTGCCACAACCTCCCATTTCTCCTGATTTTTCATGGACAGGAGTGAGGACATGTGTCTCCAGGCAATGAAAATGCCTGAGTGCCACCCCCTTCTGCACATGCTGGGTGTGCAGCCCAGGAGGGAGCAGGGAAAGCAAACCTGGTTTCACTTTTTCTCCATCTCCGGCTGCTGTCCCCATCCCTGACTGAGATCTGCTGAAGGAGGCAGTTTGGAGGAGGTAGGTAGAGATGGTTTTCATCAACACAACTGTTGAAGGTTCCTTGTGTTCTCCCTAATCCTTTGTTTGCCCTCATTCTGTATCAACTGTGAACACAAGCCATCAGTTTAATTAGCAGGAAAAGGAGGAGCAGCAACACAGAGCATTGTGGAGCTTCCCCTCCTCACTCTGAGCAGATCACTCCAGTCTGGAGCTGTATTTCGAACTTTGGAGAAGGTGATGGGAGATGAGATAAAATGCAGTTCACAAAATTCACAGAATCCCCAGGTTGGAAGAGACCTTCAAGATCATGGAGTCCAACCCAGCCCCAACACCTCAACTCAACCCTGGCACCCAGTGCCACATCCAGGCTTTGTTAAACACACCCAGGGATGGTGACTGCACCACCTCCCCGGGCAGCCATTCCAGAACTTTATCACTCTTTCTGTAAAAAACTTTTTCTTAATATCAAACGTATATTTCCCTTGGCACAGCTTGAGACTGTGTCCTGTGGTTCTGTCAGTGCTGCCTAGAAAAAGAGCCCAACCCCACCTGAGCACAGCCACCTTTCAGGAGTTGTAGAGAGTGACAAGGTCACCCCTGAGTCTCCTTTTCTTCAGGCTGAGCACCCACAGCTCCCTCAGTGGTTCCTCACAGGGTTTGTGTTCCCAGCCCCTCACCAGTCCTGCTATTAGATGCTACTTTTAGTTTCCACTGCAAAGCTGCAGCACTGGAAGGCTTTAACTTGGGCACAGCTGGGAACATGTGGATGTTCATGATCATTCCCTTCTGCTGGAATTTTATTTTGCAGGATATACCACAAGAATGTATTGTTGCAGTAAAGGCAAGGGCTTGGGAGCCAAGAGAGGGGTGGGAGTTGTTCAGAAATTCCCTTTATGGCCCCCTGATTTTGGAGTGGAAGGAAAAAGCAGGGAAGGTGGGTGATGAACCCATGCCCAGTGCACTGCTCCTTCTACTCCCTTGATGTGTAAATAATAGATAAAGGTACTGGATAGAGTTTTCCTGAGGAAAAGGAACTTTCAAATTCTGTGGTGTTTGGCTTTGATAACCATTCTTTAGCCTATACTCAGAGTGTCCAGCACCACAGCATCTCGTCAGCTTTAGCCCAAGGTGTGATTCTGTGATCAAAGTGCAGCCTTTAACCAGCCTGTAGCAGCAAGTTGTTTCTCAGCATCTCATTCCAGGAACACTGTTCTCTCTTAATGTAGGTTTGTGATTCCATCCATCCTTGCAGCAGGAAACAACCCAGGTCAAATCAAGTCATGCTTTTGCCCCCCTGCATCCTCACCAGCAAAAGTCCTGTAAATCTCTTATAAGTAGAGTTTCCTTCTTTTCATTAATCCTATAGTTTAAGATGACTTTGTAGTAAAATTTTTAGGACTTCAGTTCATCATGATCTTTTGTTAAAGAACCAAACAAACCAAACTGCCCCAGCACGTTCTGACTTGATCCCTAGGAGGTTCAACCCAATGGGTAAAAATAATGATTAAAAGATATCCCAAAGGTGTGTGTGTTAGAGCTCACTTGTGGGTCTGTTCCAACTCAGAATCTTCTGGAAATAAAGATTAAATATTTCAAGCTCTGGAGCTGTAATTTTTTTCCCAAGTAAATCATTTGACCAAGCACATGTTTCTGGATCTGCTCTGGCACAGAAAGCACGTGGGAAGATGCTGCTTCAGAGAGGCTCACGTGGATGGAGAAGGGTTTGTATCATGAAATCCCACTCTCTTTCAGATACTGCTCAAATGCCATTACAGACAGCACACAATTAGTGCTCTGACTCTGAGCTGTTTGGGTGTAGCAGGATAATTCCCAGTTGCCAACTTTCTTCTCCAGTTCCAGGCTGACTTTCAACATCCCTTTGTTTCGTGCAGCACGACTTTCTGAGTAATAGGAGATGATTTACTGGATGTCACATCTAAGCTTTGATGAGCTCTAAGGTGAATCTTCAATAAATTAAATGTTTTTCAAGAGCACAAAGCTACATGCACAACTAAACAACCAAAACCACCCTGGGTTTGCTGCCTGCCAAGCTCTTGACTTCCAGAATGTCAGTCCCTCAGCAAAATGATTTGCACTACACAGTAATGAGCTTAGTTGTTGCTTAGATATCCAAAAATGCTTATTATAGTTCATATGTTTATTTTTAATAGTTATAAATATGCAATATTTTTATACATTGTTCGATATAGAATTTATCATGGTTGTTTAATATAATAAACAGTATTAAATATTATTTGTTCAGGGTTGCCTGTCCCTCTTGGAGACACCCAAGAGTGACATTTTGCTCCTTACAGCCAGTGTGACTTCAGCACCTGCCCACTGGTTTTTCATAACTCCCTTTTCCTGTGAAAATCCCTGTATTCCAGTCACTTCTTGGTCTTCCTGGCATAAACTGAACAAATTAAATAATTTAAAGTCTGGATGACCCTTGATTAAGATTTGCAGGATCAGGCCTCAAATATCCTCTCTCTTCCTTCCCAACATACCTGTGCTGGGCACTGTGTGTGGAATATTCATGGAATCACAGAACAGCTTGGGTTGAAAGGGATCTTCAGCATCCTGTATTTCCAATCCCCAGCTCTGGGTGGGTTAACAGGGTGGCAAATTAAAATACAGGGATCGATGTGCTGTGTCCATGTGGAAGGATCAGCCTCTTCCTCTCTGTGCTTGCACATACAGATTAGGTGTGTTACAATAAATCAATGGCCTCGATTCCTACAGAGGCACTGGAGCAATGGCAGGACTGCAGGGATGGATAAAGCTGGGGTTTTATCACTCTTTCATCAGTAAACATTGCAAATGATTGATTAGACAGGGAAATGTTCGGGACAGCTTTGGATTATTGGGTTGTCAGGTTCCTCAGCCTTCCTGGACTGCACTGGGGCTGCCAGGTGTCAATGTGTTCACGGGTCCCAGGACAAGGGAAGAGATGAATCTGACTCCAAATTTCTTAGAAGGCTGATTTATTATGATATGATATGGTATGATATGATATGATATATGATATGATATGATATGATATATGATATGATATGATATGATATGATATGATATGATATGATATGATAAAGTGCTATACTAAAGTTATGCTAAACTATAGAGAGAAAGGAATACATCAGAAGGCTAGGAAAGGAATGAATAATAAAAACCTGTGACAGACCAGAGAGTCTGACACAGCTGGACTTTGATTGGTCATTAAGTTAAAACAATTGACATGGAACTAATCAAAGATGCACCTGTCACATTCCAAAGCATCAGATAATTATTGTTTACATTTCTTTTCTGAGGCTTCTCAGCTTCTCAGGAGAAAAATCCTGGCAAAGGGATTTTTAAAAAAAATATCATGGTGACACCAGGGATGCTCCAGCTGGGAGCTCTCATCCCTTGGCACGGGCCAAGAGCTTCCATCCCTCACCATCCCCTGTGCCAAGGCTGGGGCGTTCCTCTCCTTCCATCCATTCTCAGGCATGCTGCAATTATTGAAATCAAACAACTCACCAATATCTCAGCAAACAGCCCTGCTTTGGAATTAATCAGAGTTTTAATTTGACAGCGAGCGATCCCGCTCCGCTCGCTGCCACGTCTCCTCTCCCCTCCCACCCACGGAGCCGCTGCAGGGTGTCTGAGGGAAATGAGACGTGCAGCCTGCCCTGCCTGGTAAAAGCCTGTTTAAGTGATCAGCCATAGACTTGGTTGGAATATTAGGCAGTAAAACAGGTTTTCTAGAAAATGAGATTGCCCCTGGCACTGGTAAATCCATTCAGAGATTCGCGGAAGTTGGGTGGATATGGTGACATTTGGGAGGCAAGAGGTATTTTTCTTTCTTAATAATTCTGATATGGAAGGACTATAAATTAAGTAGTTTTCAAAGGCAGGACCTGATCCTGCTCTTGCTGTCGCTTCCTACCTGTTTTGGTCTCACTGATTTCATAGATTTTAATACAGGGAGAGAAAGCTGGGGTGTAATTTCTGAAGTAACACTAAAATCCAAGCATCTTCTGCTTTCTGATAGGGCCCATGTACATGGAGAGTGACTGGCTCTGCTCCATCAAAACCCTGATGTTTTTATGGGAGGAAAAAGAACAAATGAGTGTTTTACCCAGGCCAGGGCGTGACAAGGGTGATGCTTTTGGCCTCAGACATGTTTTGTGAAGGATCCTTATCCTGGCAGCACATTTAAGACCCCTGGGATAGGTCTCTATCCAGGCTGGCTGGTTTACCCCAACACTTATTTCTCTGAATGAAGTGAGATGGGAGATCTGTGCAATGTGTCTTTTTAGTAAATTAAGCATTACAAATGCTGCTGCCACCCTTCCCCCTTCGCATATGTTCTCTCTTTCCCCAGTATTAAAAAAACAAATAGTCTGCAGAGCAAAATGCCTGGATCTTATTGCCTCACCCACTGCTTCCCAGCCAGGAGAAGTCTTGTGTTGTAGATACCAACTGAATGCTCTTGGTCCTGGTGGTACAGAATGGGTCCATAATAACAAGAGTCTGCATGTTTGCTCCTCGTTCTTGCTAGATTTGCTTTCACATGTTGTTGTGTTCCAAGAGGAGGAAACAAATAAATGCAGAGCTTTTCCCCAGGGCTTCAACAACAGTTGGGAGGATTTAGATTACTGCTGGCTAGGATTAAGTGTCTGGTGTGGGCTTGAAGAGATGAACCCCAGCAGTGGCAGAGCACATGGCTCTGGCAGCCTCCTGGCCCTTGCGTGCAGAAGGGGGTGAGTCTGGGAAAATCAGGGTATTTCTGATCCTTACATCCAATATTTTATTCAGAAGTGGGAATGAAGAAAGGTGAAGGGGTTCTTCAGACTGGAGAAGAGAATGCTCCAGTGAGGCCTTAGAGCCACTTTCAGTGCCTAAAGGGCTCCAAGAGAGCTGCAGAGATAGAACAGGGAGTGGCTTCCCACTGCCAGAGGACAGGGTTAGAATGGATATGAGGAAGAAATTCATCCCTGGGAGGGTGGGAAGCCCTGGCACAGGGTGCCCAGAGAAGTTGTGGCTGCCCCATCCCTGGCAGTGTCCAAGGCCAGGCTGGATGAGGCTTGGAGCAACCTGGCATGGTAGAAGGGTCCCTGCCATGGCAGGAGTGGAAGGAGATGAGTTTTAGGGTTCCTGCCAGCCCAAACCATTCAGTGATTCTGTGACTATCCAAGGGTGCCAAGCCAGGCCCCAGGCAGGGAGGAGAGGAAATGGTGCATGGCTGGCAGGAGCAGGGCAAAGGAGCTCTCTGGGTATGAGGTGGGTGCAGAGAAGGTGTGAAAGGCAGCTCAAGGCTCCAGCCTTGCACAGGGAGAAAAGCAATTCCTTCAGGCATTACCCCCAGCTTGCTCTGCATTACCCGCTGGCAAATCCAGAGGAGCTTCAGCAGAGAGCAGACTTGGCACTCCTGCTGCTCCCAGGGAGGATTGATGCTCCAACAAAGCTGTCAGAGCACATGACCTGACTTTTGGGAAGTGTTGAAGTGTCTCTGGCTTCAAGAGCAATCTGTGGGAGCTGCAGGTGTTTGCAAACCTGGGTCTGACAGAGGGAGACGTGCTGGCCCCCTGTGCTGCCCAGCTTCCAGAGAGATTAAAAGGCTGCTGTTAAGCAAACTGCTCCAGCATCATCCTTGGGATGTGTGCCAAGGTTCAGCCTGGTGCAGTCTGGAAAGGGAAGATAGAGAACCTGGGGAATGGAGATCCATCACGGAAGCACTGACAGTTGCTTAACTGAAATATTTTCAAGCCCTGATGGCAGGATAATTTTGTATATCTGACTTTATTTTTAGAGTTTGATTGATAGCCGCAAAGAGGGGAGAGGAGAGCTGGAATTTTCTTCCAAAGGAGTCTGCAAGCCCAGGTTTCCTGTTGTGCCACGTTACAGTTACTTTCAACACGATTCTTGCTCCTGATTAAAATAATTCACCACGTTTCTGCAGCCGGCAGGAGGTTGGAGCACTTTGTGTAATGCAAAATGTAATAAATGTTTCGGAAGGCAGGGAAAAATATTTAGCAAATCTGGAGTCGAGTCCCATCTCTCTTAATTTGGCTAAACAAGGCGGTAGATAAGGCTTTTGCTTTTGCAGAGCAGGAATTTCAATTACTTGCAGGAAGTTTGCAAATTAAGAAGAAGGAGGTTAACAATGAAAATAATTTCCTTAGGTTTGGAGCTCTGCAACTTGATTTAGAAGTGATTAAAATGATAAGCAACTCCGTAGTCCTTGCCAGTGCCTGTGCACTCCAGTTATTTATGGCAGTGAGTGCTGGGGAGCAGGACTCTGTCCTCTCCCAGCAGCTGGCTGCTGCTGTTTTGGTGCCTCATGTAGCATGAAGGAGCTGTTGGTTCCCATTAGGATTTGGGCCAGAGCTGGGCAAGCAGAGACAATATTTTAAAAGCAGAATATTTAGAGATAAAGGCTGCAGGAGCAAGACATGAACGTGTGGGAGCAGGTCTGACCTCCTGCCAACCCAGTGCTCTGCAGGGGCAGGAGCAGCACAGGGCAGCTCTGGGCTGGGGACAGGATTATAGGGAGACAAAGATTAGAAGCCAGGAGGCAGATAATGCTGGAGTTATTTTTCCTCTATCACATCTTCATTCTTCCTGACCTCTCACCATTCCTGATGCTCTGCCCTGGGTTGTCCCAATCTCCTTGCAGATCCCTTATATCCAGTGGCAGAAATGGGTGGTGCAGATCAAGCCAAGAGAAGCAGGGATCTAACCTCTAGCTGTGTATCTAAAAGCAGGTTTATTTACTTTTTCTGGGGTACCATGGAACACAAGGACCCACCTCTGCCTGTGGAGTCACCCAGGAACTGGAGGGAGGCAGCCAACACAGGCTCATGCCCATCCATGTTCTGAGGAGATGTCATCTCCAATTCTTCTAGAGCCTCCTGGACTCACCTGGACAAATCCAACACTTTGGTCTTTTCAGGGAAAAACCAAGGGCATAAGATGTCAGAGGTGGCTGTGTACCAACCCTCTTGCTTTAGTACAAGTTCAGCCCAGACAGAGCTGCTGGTACCAAAGAGACTCTGGGGGAGCTTGATCCAAACCTAGATCCAGCCAGGGAGCTCATATTCTATTTGATCTGGTAAAGAGGCTAAAATAACTATTGTTCCAAAGAGCTAAACATGAGCCATCCTATTTAAGAAAAAATCACCAAAAAATAATCGGTTTTGATTTCCATTGAAATGCAAATGAGGTGATTATATAAATGCCACAGGATGGGGTACTTGGTGGAAGTGGTTTGTTAGAACCCAAAGGCCAGGTTAGTCTACATTTGATTCCTCTGGGTGCTCCCAGCAGCTTTTTAGAGGAATGAGGTACTCCAAAGGGGGTTGGGGGGTCCAAGAGCTGCCCTTGACCCACTGTAGTGACATCTCCAGCATCAGCAGCAGCAGCAGGATTTTTAGGCATCATGTTTATGCATAAAGCCCAGGGATAGAAAGCTCATGGACAAATTAAATAAAGTTACAGGTGTTTTCAGAGTTGTTTTATTTATTTTCTGTTCTGTTTTTTCTCGCTCTCTCATTAGGCAGCAGCTATTCTGTGGCCACTTTTATTCTCTTCCCTTCAGTTGGTTGCATTGATAATCAATCTTTTGAAGCACAGGGTCTTTTCCAGGTTTGAATTCTTTGGATTTGATTAAATAAATGTGCATTTGTGTAGAATGGAAACTTTGCTCCTTATCAGGATCATCTGTCTTGGTGAAATGACTTGGAACAGCTGTTCCATGAAGCAAAATCTGATAGAAACACAGGGACTGGATATAAACACAAACATTAGTCACTATGGAAACTAAAGTTACTGCAAGATGCCTCCAAAAAGCTGTGTTTCTATATGTTTCTCATCCTAACCAAATATTCCCAGGGGATTTTGCCAGCCACTTCATTTAAAGCCGTCTGGGAATGTTCTGCTTGCATGCATATGGATCTCTGGGGAGCAGCACCACAGCTTTGGGTACCACAGAGCTCTGCAGTCAAAATTGATGGGTTATTGATTTATCCCAATTCCTGGAGGCTGGTGAAGGACAAACCAGCATTTAAAAACATCAAAGAGCAAAGCTGAATCTAGGGACTTGTGGAAATGAGAGCTCGAGCTTTAGGCTGTGGGTTTAACCCACTTCCAGCCCCATATCCCATCCCAGCAGGTATCTCTGTGCTATGGAGGGTCTGTGCTGGGCTGTAATCTGGATAATCAGGGGGCTTTGCTCCTCCATCTGCCAGTCCTGTGACTTCTCCATGCATTTAAAAAATATATTGATGAAGGAAGAAGCTCTATCCCCTGCCAGAAGGGCTGTAATTAAAAACCAGTTTTTCTGTTGACAGAGGAGCTGCATCTTTAGACAACCCTTGGAGACCATAAAAAATAAATGTGATTGCTGGATGAGACTGGCACCTTGCAGAGATGAGCCAGCACAGGCAGAAAATGAAGTTTGCAAGGTACAGAAATCACCACGACAGGGCAAAACCGAGTCTGTTTGAAGGGAACAACTTGTGCAGCCACGGGTGGTGTGACAGCCCTGGCGTCTGAACACAGCCCTAACCTCCTGCAAAGGAGACATTTCCCCTCTGCTTTCTTGGGCCTTCATCTCATTTTGCAGGAGTTTTAAGAAAATCCTTGGTCTCCATGGCAACTGCTGGCTCCGTGGCACGTGTGGCTACACATGGGGACTGAGGACCTTCAAACCCAGGTGTGGGCTCAGCTCTCAGACAGAAACTGGCTGAGGCCCTCCTGCTCCCACCCCTCAAACCCCGCTCTCTGGGCAGGCCCTGCCTGCTCCCACCCCTCAAATCAACCCTGCACCCTGGGCACCCACAGGGACTCACCCAGCTGGCACCTCTTCTCCCTTCTGTGGTGAAGGTTTGGGTGCCTGCAGGGAGCAGAGAAGCAATTTCTCATCATTAATGCACTTCATCCACCCGATCCCCATCCTCAGGCCAGTGCCATCCTTCCTTAATTGTCTTGGGCAAGGTGGGGAAATTTCTGCACTGAAAGGGTTAGGGTCAGGGTCATGGTTAGGGTTAGGGTTAGGGTTAGGCCCTGTCTGCTCCCACAGCTCCAACCCTCCACCCTGGGCAGACCCTGCCTGCTCCCACCCCTCAAATCAACCCTGCACCCTTGGCACCCACAGGGACTCACCCAGCTGGCACCTCTTCTCCCTTCTGTGGTGAAGGTTTGGGTGCCTGCAGGGAGCAGAGAAGCAATTTCTCATCATTAATGCACTTCATCCACCCAATCCCCATCCTCAGGCCACTGCCATCCTTCCTTAATTGTCTGTCTTGGGCAAGGTGGGGAAATTTCTGCACTGAAAGGATGGTCAGGCATGAGAACAGGCTGCCCAGGGAAGTGGTGGATTCACCATCCATTAAAGTGTTCCAAAATGGGTGGATGTTGTGCTTGGGGACAAGGTTTAGAGGTGCTCAAGACACTGCTGGGTCAGTGGTGGAACTGGATGATCTCAGAGGGCTTTCCCAACCTAAATGCTTCTGTGATGATTGCTAGTTGCTGAATTCCTCCAGTGGAGCTGGGAACACATCACAGCAGAGCAATNAATCCCCATCCTCAGGCCACTGCCATCCTTCCTTAATTGTCTGTCTTGGGCAAGGTGGGGAAATTTCTGCACTGAAAGGATGGTCAGGCATGAGAACAGGCTGCCCAGGGAAGTGGTGGATTCACCATCCATTAAAGTGTTCCAAAATGGGTGGATGTTGTGCTTGGGGACAAGGTTTAGAGGTGCTCAAGACACTGCTGGGTCAGTGGTGGAACTGGATGATCTCAGAGGGCTTTCCCAACCTAAATGCTTCTGTGATGATTGCTAGTTGCTGAATTCCTCCAGTGGAGCTGGGAACACATCACAGCAGAGCAATGGGTCAGGCACCGTGTGTGAAGGTTTTGTCTCTCCCTTGGCCAGCAGTGGCTGCCAAAATGCAATTCCCATTGGAAATTAAGATGGTGGGGGGTTTTCTCCCCCTGTGTCTTCCTTCACAATTATCTTATCACTCATTAGCTTTACCCAAAATCCCCTTTTAAACTGAACCCCTCCTCCACTGATCACCCACACGATTTAGCGGCACTCAAGCGAACAGAAAAGCCGAGAAGGAAAACAATCCCAAGCTGGCTGAATAGCCAGTTCCTGCTGAATCCAGCGAGATTTGGGTATCTGATTCACTCAGACTCCTCCTCCTCTCTGCAAATCCCAGCCTGGCTGTTCCTGTAAGCCTATCCCATGCCAGACTGAGCCGACTTGGCAGGCACTGGGCTCAGCAGAATAAATTATCCTGGTTTGTCAGCTCCTTCCCCCTCTCCTTGCAGGGATTCATCATTACTGGAGAGAGGAGGCTGCTGTGCTGGTGTAACCACGGTGGGCTTGGCCTCAGGGATCGTGTCATGATCCCCACAGCAAACATTTGGAATAAATAATAAATTGTCCCACAAACTTAGCAGCAGCAGAAACCAGGAGTGGCTCTGACCCAGGAGTGCAGGGGAGGAGGTTTGGGCCATTCAGCCCTTCCAAGGAGCCATTCACAGAGTCAGAATGGGTCTGGTTGGAAGGGACCTCAGAGATCATCTGGTTCCAGCCCCTGCCCGGTGCCAGCCCAGGGAGATGCCTCCTGCATAACTAAACTGTTCTCTGTGCTTTGGGATGCATGAACTGCAGGGACACCATGTCCATCTCCCCTCCAGCCAGCAGCAGCAGCAACATGGGATGGGCTGGGAATTCTGCTCCATTTTCTTTGCCTTCTCTCTCCATTTACTGGCCCTTGGTACCCCCAAAGAGCTTCCTTTACAAAATTAAAGAAAAAAAATTAAGCTGATAGTGTAACGATAATTAGAATATTATCAAAAACAAGGGTATTTATATATTTAATAAAAGGGGTGTTATTCATTTACCTCCCCTTTTTTTGGAGCTGTATTAAATCCTCAGGGCCCAGCTGAGCCAAGCACTGCAGTGCCTACTTCAGTGCATCCGTAAGGGATGTGCCTGCAGTGAGCTTCCAGGTAGGATTGCAGGTAATGAGGCAGAGGTGAGAAACATCCCCTGGTACCTCAGGATAGAAGAAAACCCCACAGGAGGAGGGAATTGCTTCCAAGAAAATGGTTTCATAGTCATGGCTGGTGACCAGCATGGTGCTTGAACTGTCTGGGGGCTCCTGAGTGTTTAATGCCAGGGTTTGTAATGATGGATTCAGGTTGGACAGTAGGCAGCTCCCCCAAATCCAGCATAATTGGGTCTTTAATCTGCTCATGAGATTCCTGAGCTGGATACAGAGGTTATCTTCTCCTTTGGATGAGGGATGGTACAAAAAGGAAAAGGAGGAAAAAAAGAGGCACATGATGTGAATTTATTTGCATCTTCCAACAATAATCCAGTCATTCTACTCGGGAAATGCCTGTCCTGCTTAATGCCCCTTTATGCAATTTTTTTTTTCATGGTGCCCAAGAATTTGTTTGTTTATTTATTTATTTACAATTTTCTTTCACTGGGGTGGAAAATGAGGGACAGAAAATGCCATTCCAATTTTTTTTATTCTATTTTATTGTGATTTATTTCATAAGCAGTGGCTTGGCTGGGGGTTGTCTGAGCCCCCAGGAGGTGGGAAAATTCCAGGTCCTGAAGTCTCAGCTATGCTGCTGCAGAAATCCATCGGAGCAAGTCCCAACAGCTCCAAAGCAATTTCATTTCCTACAGCAAGAAATGGCAGTTGTTGGGGTGGTCACCTCCATCCCACCTTTATACCAGCCAAGACTCCATCCTCAAATGCCCCCAAATCCCAGGCAGAAAACTGCATGTAACATTTTGCCTCCTTTGCATAAATTTCATCTGGAAAAGACAGAATTGTGAGGATTTTGGAATGGGTGCCGTATTTCAGCTTCACTTGCTAGAAACCATCCTGTTGCTCCGAGTAATTACACAATAAATTTGTGAGAGGGATATAAAGCCGTAAAAGCAGTGGTAATGGTTTGCAATTTAATAGCTGAATTGTAAATGAATTTTCCTATAGCAGCTTCAATGCAGCAGGCTGCTACAATTAAGAGAACATTCTTTGGGGTGCCTTTAATTTTTTGTTGTTGTTGTGAAGTTCAGTCCCATTAATTCCCTGGTTTAAAGAAACCAAATCGTTAACCACTTCAAACCATAAAAGCCAACTTTGGCTTCCTCTGCAGCCAACAAAATTTTGTCTTGGAAAAGATGTTTTTACCTCATTTGGCTTTTGCATTTTCTTATAGTAGTGAGTATGGGGTTGCACCATTGTGTTTATGCCCTTTATTCTCTTTTCATCATCACCCATCTTGCTCCTGTGACATGTGACATCTTCAGCCATTAGGGTGGAAAGATTTGGCCATGCAGGGAGACTCCACAGCATTTAGCATCTCTTCTTAATTTATTATTTGATAAAGGATGATTTAAATGGGGTATGTGTGTATTGCAGTGCTGTGTGTGCTCCCCCTCTCCAGCCTTGGGGCTCTCTGGGCACAGGGGTCTCTATTTTGCCCCCACTCTGAGGATGCTCTGTACAGCAGTGGAGCTCTCTTATACCCCTGTGCAAGAGCTCATCCCCATCCACAGCTCCCATTCCTTCCTCTTTCCCTTTCCAACCCTCTGGATTTCAAATGTCATTCCCAAGCAGCTCAAGCTTTTGGAAATAATCTCCTGGAGTAGCACTGCCCCTTCCCACAGCAGCGCCAGCGACAGCTCTTGGTTTGCCTCATCAGGCTCCTCTTCTCCTTCTCACATTCCCCTAATTACATCTTTCCACTTCCATACCAGCATCCCCTTGGTGCCCTGTGTTTGAGGGAAATGCCATGAAATTCGGTATCTGATCTTGGAAGTATCTTTGGGGCAACTGAAATTGTTACTAATTATTGATGGTGTGTAATTACCTTGCCAGTGCCACCTGCTGCCTCCACTGAGGAGCAGGGAACTGCTGCACCAGGGTGGGTTACATTGCAAATTGACACAGGCAACCCTCATCTGACCATGGTGGGTGATAATTAAAAGGCACAGTTGTGTGTAAGAAGCTGATGGAGACCTGAACCTGCTCTGAGGGGTGACTCCAAATCCCCTCCTCCCACCGCTGAATCCAGATTAAGGGGAATGTGTAAAAACAGTGTGTGTCCTAATGCAATTTTCTCTCCTGTGCATCCTCATTGTCATAACTTGCGCCTCAATTTCAGGGTCTTTTTCATTCCCCAGCCCTTAATAGTTGACAATTTGTGCTACAGTCCATGGTGCAAGGTGTAAACTCCTGCCCCACTCCCAGCAGGGGTTTGACCTTGACGTTATTCCTTCATAACCATACAAAATTTGATCCCTTATTGAGTTCCAGGCTGAGGCAGGTAACAGAGAAAAATGATGTAGTGAGGATTGGTCAGGAAGTGTGGCCAGACAGTGCTGGATCAAGCAGGGGTAGCATGGGGCAGAGATTTGTGGAGTGCTAAGAGACCAAGTAAAACAGGGTGTCCCTACTGCAGAAACTGCTGCCCACCTCTTCCAAAAAACCCCCAGAGGTGTCTTTGGATGAGCTGGGAGCTGCACTGCCCTGCTCAGCTGCCACAGAGGGCTGGGAAGGTGTTAACTGCTGTGGGAGCAGGGATGGGATTCCTGCTCAGGAATGGAATCTGCTGGGGGAGGCAGGACCGTGGGTGCAGCTTCTGGAGCACTGAGAGATGCAAATGGGGAGCAGGGCAAGGGAAGGAGGGAATGAAGGATCCATTGTAAGGCCTGAAGGCACTGCTGGAATCCAAGCTCAGAGCAGGGATGGAGTCTGTGCCACTGGACTGCAGGCAGTGAAAAAGCTTAAAATGAAGTTCCTGATGAACTTTAATTTCTGACTCCATTTCAAGCACCCTGTGTGAACACACCCATGGGAGGTGGGGCCATTCAGTGGGTCCACTCAACATGCTAAGAAAAAATTAAGAGAAACTTTTTTGATTTTTCACCCAATGCTTGTTGTTGACCTTGAAATTTGCCACCTGCCATGTCAGCCAGCCTGGAGAAACCTGTCCCACCTGTGTGTTTGCTGGGGATGGAGGTGATTCCTGTAGCCTGGGACAGTGTTTGAACAGCAGAGGAGCATCACAGCCTTTTTATCTAACAAGTGCTTCAACAATATAAATATTTAAGTACAATAAACAATTATGATCAAGTTTCTTGGGTGACTGCACACAGCAAGTGAATTTTAAATTCATTTCCCATGGGTATTGAGTCTTCACATTCACTTTTTGTGGATGTTCATGCTAATAAAACTTCATTGCACAGAAAGAGAACACAAGAGGGATGCAAATATGACAAGGGCAAATTTGCTTAAGAGTTCAAATGAATATTCACCAACTTTTTATTATTTTTAAGTATTCATTCCTATTTGCTATAAAAAGATTATTTTATCTTTACTCTCCAAGCTCAGTGAAGCGTGTTTGAGGTATAATATGTATTTTCTTGTACTAATGGAAAATTTTGTTACCAGCAAGTACAAAGCGCATTTAAAATGTGCTTTATCTTCAGGAAATGTCACTACTGAACTCACATGAGTTACCACTGTCCTGATTTACATCTGTATTTCAAAACATCTTGCACCCTAAGGCTGGGATCTCCCTGGTTTTTCCCTCCTTTAAAGCTGCAGATCTCAGATCCAGATCCTGACACCATTATTTTCCTGTGATTTTTCCCTGCTAAACTTTCATCTCATGCTGCCCTCAGTTATGAGGATGCTGGAGATGTTTTTCCTTCACACAAACTGAGATCCCCTTTGGAAGGACTTGGGGGTCACCGTGGCTCCATTTTGCCTGAGGCAGAGGGAGCACAGTTTTGACATCTTCATTTGATTTCTATCCTGGAATTGAAAGAGATGCAAATTAGCAATAATGAATATTTTCATTTAAAGTGTCTAGACAGTACATCTGAGAAGAGGGTAATGATACTTCTGCTTTATATAAAAAATTCTGAAGTAGACCCAGGATGATTTTTTTTTTTTTTGTCAGAAAAGATAGCATTTATTTTTTAAAAAATGTAATTTAGTGTAAGTGAAATTAGGGTAATTGCTAATTATGTAACTGCAAATGAGGCAGATCTTTATCTTGAGTCAAGCTGCTCTGGTGCAGATTATGAACCGTTACTTTCATGAGGTGGCATCAGAAGGCAAAAAAATATCAGCAAAACAGTCCTAAGTAATTTCTCATGTTTATCAAGAGCTTTTGGACAGTGAGGGGTGTGAGCCATGAGGGATGGAGCATCACCCCCTCTCATTGCATGGGTTTTATCACAGAATGCTTTGGGCTGAAAGGGACCTTAAAGCCCATCCCATCCCACCCCTGCCATGGCAGGGACACCTTCCACCGTCCCAGGTGGCTCCAAGCCCTGTCCAGCCTGGCCTTGGACACTGCTGGGGATCCAGGGGCAGCCACAGCTGCTCTGGGCACCCTGTGCCAGGGTTTCATCACCCTCACAGCCAGAATTTCTCTCTAATACCTTTCAGATAGATAGATAGGTATCTTTTCCCCTTTTCCATTTGTCTTCTGCTGTGTCAGAGCAAGCTCCCCCCTCCAGCCCTGCATTCCCCACACCTCAGCTCCATCAGGTTTGAGGCCACAGGTTTTTCCAGGCTTATTGTCCCACCCTGGGCCTCCAGCAGTGTGACAAACTGCACTTAACACCCAACAAAACTTCATCCCAGGGTGTTCAATGGGAACAGGTTTTATTTTCCATGTGTACTGGAAGGAAGTTAATAATACAGAACCCACCCTGGAGTCAAGTACTGCAGAATGAAGTCAGGAACCTTACAGGATAAACATATTATCCTCATACAAGCTGCAGTAAGTGGGTATTGGAAAAATTAAATGCACTTGAATAGCTTTGCAGATATATCTCTGTCTCCATAAAACCTACTGACAGTGAGCAAACACAAGAGCTTGGCAGTTGTCCTGCTTGGTTTAATTGCCTTTGGTGGGTTTTATATCCATCACCTTCTTAAAATCCTTATGTCAACAATCCTGGCAGCTTCTTGTCCTGAAGACTTTGGGGTGATGGAGATGCTGGTACCCACAGAACCCCCTGCATCCTCTGGAGCCTCCCAACATGCTTAGATTTTTCTAAGGAATCCATCCAGCTGTGCTTTTAGAAAAATATTATTACTTTAGCCTTTGGGGGAGGGTGAGGGGGAATTACATATCTGTCCTGGCTTTCTGTCAGACCACTCAGAGTGATCCCTGTGAGGGTGGGCAGGCCCTGGCACAGGGTGCCCAGAGCAGCTGTGGCTGCCCCTGGATCCCTGGAAGTGTCCAAGGGGCTTGGAGCAGCCTGGGACAGTGGAAGGTGTGCCTGTCCATGGCAAATAAGCTTTAAGATCCCTCTAAAGGACTTTAAGGTCCCTCCAGTCCAAACCACTCTGTGATTCTATGATAAGAAAATCAGCTTTCCCCTGGATCCCTCTTGCTCCACCAAGCATCATTTGAGGGCATCTCCCTGTTCTCTGGAGAAAACTTCCCCATTTTCATGCAAAGCTATTAATATAAATAATATTAATAAGCCTCATCTGCATTAGCAGAAGATAATGCTTCAAGCCTTCTCTCTAAGAGGACTGAGCTCCTCCTGGCATTGCAGCTGATGACCAGTGCAACCCATCTGGGAGCACAGATTGCTCCCAGCAGCAGCTGGAGATCAGCTGGAGGGACTTGGGTCTGGCTGTGGCAGCTCACAGCTGATCAGCCTTATCTACCATTTTTCCCCAGAGTGGAGGAAGTGATCAGGGAGCTGTGGCAGTCTGGATTCCCCCCAGCCACGGCTGGAAGTGATGCTGCAGGCTGGGAGGTGGCTGGGATGGAGCCTGGCTGCATGGCCCTCCCCTGGGGCAAAAAGCAGAAAGCGCAGGAGTAATGGGAAATATCTGAGATTATTTTAACTGTCAGATATCAGAAGCAAAGTGAAATGCCCAAATGAGTTGACAGCAGCTCAATTTGATCCCTGCCATGAACTGACTTAGAGCCCAAATTTTTCAGAGGCTGATAATCACCTTGGAATTGATTTTGTACCGAGATACTTTATCACATTCGTGTACTTGGTGTGGTTTGATGGGGTTTTTTAGAAGTAATCTATGTCAAAGTTAAACAGACTTTATTAGAAGACACGTGTGCCCTTCCCTGGCTGGGTGTTCCTTTAGGGTAAATCATGGTGAGATGAAGGAATTGCTCCTGATTTAACTGGAAAGCCTGGCTCTGTTTCATGGGTTGCAGGTGCCCTCTCCCACTGGACCTTGGTCACACCCTGCTCCAGCCCAGCTGCTCCTCAGTTTCCCCATCCTCTGAGATGATACCTGCAGTATCCTCCTACCTAACCCAAGAAAAGGAACACTTGGGATTTATCTGCTGTAGGGGGATTTCTCTCACTCCTGGAAAAGTGCTATTTTCCTCAGGGTAGCCAATGTGTGTTACAAAGCCTTAAAGAAATGGACATCAGTGCACTCCAAGCCCCAAATTCACAGAATCGAGGGATCCATACTGACACCTTAAAACAAGACTGTAATTTAAGTAATATGGATATGTAGAAATATAATGCCAAATTTTCAGCTGCCTGCTCAATGCTGAAACTTTATCTAGGTGTATTTTTAGGTCTTTCACAGGTTAGTGGGGAATGTAATTATAGGTTTGTATGCAATGCAGGATTAGTCCACTCTGCTGGTAGCATTTTGGATAAAACCAGGGAAAATGGAGTGGGGGGCAGGGGGAGAGGAAGGCTATTTTTATTGTTCCACACTCCCAGCACATTCTGTTGTTGTAAAAGAGACTGGTTTGGGTGATCCCCAAACCAGGTGTGACCCAGGGTTGGTGCCACTGACAGGACAAGGGAGGCTGATGGCACTTGGAGCAGAACTTGTGTTCTTTCACCTGAAAGAAAAGAGAAGGACTAAATTAAGTTTCACCCTTGTCTGGATTGGGCTGTTTTGTCCCTGAAACGCCCGTGGGAATTTTGTGGATGCTCATGTGCTCCCTGCCTGCTGGGTGCCAATGGGGGACAGTGTGCTGTGCATGTTAAAACCCCTCTCTGTTATAATCTGGAGTTCTCCATTTCTAAATTAATTTTAGGATTATTTTAGAGGGCTGAACCACCCTTGAGATCTTGTCTTTCAGTTACTTGACAAATATTGCAATTTAAAAAAATCACATTTCTCTGATGCTACAGCTGACTCTTCCCACGTGTTCTGCCCTGTTTCCAGTTTTGTTTTCTGGGAAGGGAGCAAAGGCCTGCTCTTCCACTGGTTCTGCCCGTGGTGTTTATTGCCACAGTTGAAACAGATGAGTACAAATATTTATTTCTGCCTCCTGCCCAAATTAGGACAATGATTTTACCTGTAATCCATCAGGCTAAAGCATTTGGAGGGTCATGAAAATGCAAAGACTCCGAGTTTCACCGTGCCTCTGCTAATGTCAAATCTTCATCGGAATTGACTTCCCAGGACAAAGGAGCTGTCAGATGAATGCTGATGCTCCATTAATGACAGGGTAGGGTGACCCACCCCGTTGTGTCAGCATTGTTGCTGAGGGAAACACGGAGACAAACCCATAATCACCTTTCCTGCATCTCTCCCACTAACACCTAATTTAAGTATATATTTGTCTGCTGATTGATCACAGGATTTTTTTCACGGCACACATTATCCTGCTAGCTGAGTGCTTCACATTCTCGCTATTCATTGAAGTTTCCACATGATGCTCATCACAGCAGAACGGGAGGTAAATTTGGGCTGCAAAGAGAATGTCTCCATTCTCACCTTCCCAAGAGGACAGGGAAGTGTTGGGGGATCAGCAGGACCTGATCTCCCAAATCTCCCTGGCAGTTCTGAAAAAGCCCAACCACATCTTTGCTCCCTAATCTGTGATGGAGAAAGGAGGGGGAAATGGCATTTCAGACAGACTTCACCTGAAATGACAGGACAAGGGGGAATGGCTTCCCACTGGCAGAGGGCAGGGTTACACTGGATATGAGGAAGAAATTCTTAACTGTGAGGGTGGTGAGGCCCTGGCACAGAGAAGCTGTGGCTGCCCCTGGATCACTGAAAGGGTCCAAGGCCAGGTTGGACAGGGCTGGGAGCAGCCTGGGATAGTGGAATGTGTCCCTGCCATGGCAGAGGGGGGAATGAAATGGTCCTTAGGGTCTCTTCCACCCCAAAGCAGTCAGTGACTCTGAAACTGCTCCTGAGTGGGGATTTCTGGAGTGGAGACCACCATAAATCAGAGGTATTTTGCAGGAAAGCAAAGTGATCACAGCATATCATCACTACTGTCTCTATCCACTGTGAAAGGGAGCACTTCACACGTAGTTTGCAGTGGAGAACGTGTTAAAATAGGAGGGTGAACCAGAGTTAATTTTTTGTCAAGGTTTGTAGATTGATTGGTGAGGTGAGAGTGGGGTCAGCTTGGAAACGGCTGCAGCACATCAACCTTGCTTGAATGTGTGAGTTTTAATGGTTTAATCCACCCTTCAGTCACAGGCACCAACCCCAGGCAGGTGGGAGATGCACAACAGTTTTTCTCTCTCACACAGTTCATCATCAAGGAGAAAACACCCCAAACTTGCACTGAACCCAAAAGATTTTATGTTTAGCAGAGACCCTGAACCTCCTGGGTAATCTGTGTTGGATAAGAAAGCAGAACCCAAAACATGTTCAAAGTTTTGGGTCCATTGCAGCGAGAGCTCATCGTTGAGGCTGATACCTGCTCATGCAGAGCTGGCTGCTGACGTCTTCCCAATAAACATTTAAACACAGGCTGAGCACACACAGATCCATGGACTGCTGTAATTCATTAAACAAATGTTGGGTTTAATAGCCCCGTGTCCAAAGCTGGTGCCATGGATGCGCTCAGCTGTGAAATATGCTGTGGAAGTCATTCGTTTGCAAAGGGGTCTAGAAATCTGCTTTCTATTAACATAAAATGGGTTTACTGCAGAAAAATCTCTGGGATCACATTTTTCTCTCAATTATCCCTTCTCAGTGGGATTCCTTGAGGTTTGTGCCGGGTAACTGAGATGTGTCTAAGCTGGGGGGTTTGGAGCTGGGGTTTGTTTTGATCCATTAAGCTTGTATCTCGCCACAGTGATGTAATTCCCCCAGTCTGAGACACTTTATAAACATTAATGGGTTTGTTTTCATGGTCCCCAGGGATGTGCAGCACAGGAAGGTCGCCAAGACCATTTTACCCGCACAGAAAGAGAGATGGGGAAATGTGGCAAGGCAGCATCATGAGGAGAAACAGAATTTTCACTCAAATTTTAAACCTGTCCATCCTTAGCTCTGTTTAATTCAGTTTTAATAACTTATAAGTTAGTAACTACAACTTAGTTATAAGTTTTAATAAGTTATTAGTTTTAATAACTAATAAGTCATTACAGCAGTACCACATCAGCAAGATGCTGCTGAGGAAGCTGAGGAAGGAAAGAGTTGGTGCTCCATATTTTATGAGTGAGAGGGGGGTAAAATGCAGTTATAAATACACCTTTGCAGAGGGGAAAAAAATAGTAGATACTAACAACTGCTGTAGCTTTGATGGGAATTATTTAGTGGAGATGTGCTGGAAGAGACTGTGGAACGTGGGCCACGCTGTGCTTTTCCTGGGGATTGCTGCTGAAGTTGCTGTTCTCTTGGACTGGATTTTCTTGGTGATAAACAGCCATACAGATGCCTCTGGTGATATTTGGAAAGGGCCAATTGGAAGCTGGCCCTACAGCATGCCAGGGCACAACAAACCTGAGGCACAGATCAAAAATCCCACTTTGGAGATCTTTTTCCCATCACAGAGGGTCCATTTTTGAGGATGTGCTGGTGATGCTCACAGCTCTTTCAGCTGGGAATTGTTCCTGCAAACACAGATACATGGAGCAGATGAGAAATTAATGTAAATATACAGACAGAAGGCAATTTTTTTGGAGGAAGTGAGGCAGAGGCAGATAAAAAGCGATCAGCAGAATTTACATAAGCCTTCCCCATCACAGAGGTCATCATTCTGCAGGATGACACATGGAAATTCATTTTTATTAAATTCTGGATGATTATTTAATTGGAAAAAGAAGGATTTAATTGAATCAAGTCAAAGGGCCCTATTAGATTACGTTCAACCTTAACACAGAAGGCTTTTCCCATTTAGTTAAACTGGTTCCTTTGCATATTGTACATATTAAACTATAAAAAGTGGTAATCTGAATAGCAAATTAAAGGGTTTGGAAGGCCTGAATGGTACTCATGTGCTTCTCAACTCTTTTTCATCTTCTAAATCTTCTCATATTCCCTTTACTGCACTCCTTAGGTTGTAACAAGAGGAAAGATGAAGGGTGGAACTCTCAAATTTTCCTCTATCCATGTTTATTCCATTTACACACTCTTGAGGAATAGCCTGCCTGGATGTGATGGCACTACCAGAACACATTGCCCAAAACTGAGGGTGTTTTCCAGATTTTCAAGGCTCCCCTTGCAGCACCTGAACAGATGCTGAGTGAAGTAAGGCTGAATGAAGATTTGTGACTTACTGGCATTAACTCAGGTTTCCCTTATGTCCTTAGGAAATATTCCCAATCTCTTCATGCCTCATCTACATGGCCAGGAACTCCCATCCCTTTGGGACACAGACTCCTAGCAGAGATGTCAACTTCCTGATAAAAGCTGGAATAAAAAAAAAATAAAATTTAAAAAATCATCAAAGCAATTTTGGGAAATAATATGTTTCTAATTTTGTGTCTTTAATTAGCTTTTAATTTCCATTTATTTCTTAATTTAAAACTAAAATGAGTAAGGCATGGAGGCACAACTCATTTCCTAAAGTTTCATCTCATCCCAATTTTGAGGTTTCCAGCAAAGGCTTGGCCTTCTGACTGGGAGCTGGCACAACCCAGTTGGGTTGGGAATGCCCCATCCCTGTGCCTTTCCTCTGGCTGATATTGCTGGATTGCTGGGACACTCTGTGCTCCTCCCAGGCAGAAGCTCAGAGAAATCAAATTCTGCTCTGAGAGACCAAAATCAATTTTAATGGACCCAGCTGTTCCCCAGTAAGGATTGGAGGAGGCATGGGAAAGGGGAGAAAAACTTCCAAGATATCTTCAGAGGATTTCAGGAAGACTTGAAAGTAGTAAGGAAAGTTTTTAGAGTGAGGTTTTTAACTTACCCATGAGGCCACAGCCAACTTTAGGACACATTTTTTAAATAACGACATGCTAATGTAGAAATTCTCTTTGTCAGTAAATTTAAAAAATTCCAGTTCTGACAGTGCAGCAACTCAACTAGTCTATTATTAAAGTTAGATTGAGTAAGAAACATCATTTGGAATTTGCCTTAGCAGCTAAATAGGTTCTTGGAAGGTTCAAATCAGCTTTAACCTGATTTCTTTATGATAAAAAAAATGTGCCAGTATTTTAAAGCCAAGTTCCTTTTTGCTGAAGCTTTACTTTTATTCAAGTGCAATGAGTAAGTTTTGCATGTACGGTACTGGGATTGCACACTCAGGTTATCTGGTTACATACATAATTCTCCCATTTGCAAACACAGTTTGCAGCACATACTCATGCAAATGAGGTATGAAACTGGGCATTTATCTTGATTAGAATTCAGTTGCTTTATATACTTACAGAACTTCATCTCATTCAGGGATGGCTGTAGAGATGATGGAGAAAGAATTTCAAAAATTGCACTTATTCTTCTTGTGGGTTGTTTGTTGGCCCTCTGGGAATTCATTAAGGAAAACAGACCTTTCCACTGATGTTCTGAGTGTCCTGGTCCAGCACTCAGCTTGGGTTGCAGATACGGCTGGAAACTCTGTCAGAAATAAGTGTCCCCTACAAAAGGCACTGTAACATTTCATGGAATAAATGGAATGGAATATATATGGAACATAAATGAAATAAATGCTAAATTTTCTCTGTTTTACAATATCCAGATGGATTGATCCAGATGGATGTAAGGACTAGATGCCACTTGGCAAAGTGTCATTCCTTTTGACTCTTGGAGAGCTGGTTGTACCCAGCATCCAGATCAGACCTGAGGTTTTGGGGGATCCAGGCTGCTCTTGTTGATGTTTTTCAGCAGACTGACACAGCAGATTTACCCCATTTCTGTCCCCAAAAGCTGCCTGGGGACTCTGCACACCAAACCCTGTGCTCCTGCAGAGCCCACATCCCTGGGTGTGTGGGATGGTGCTGTGCTCCTGCTTTACCTCAGGTCCAGCCTCTCCTGGAGCCATCCCTGCAGCTCTCAAGAGCAGGAGCCCTTTTCTATCCTTTTTACTGCATTTTGTATCAGGGCTCTGCAGTGCCAGTGCTGCACAAGGACACCCTGAAGTTCAAAGAACTGCCCCAAATTCTCAGATTGTTCAGCCAAAAGCCTGAATTTAGGCAAATATCAGAGGGTTTAGCAAATAGTGCTGGGCTGTTCTCCCCCTTTACTCATGATTTTCTCTGACTTCCCCCTTAACAAGAGTCCTTGCTCACCGTCCTGGCTCCTCGCTGTGCTTCCCACACCACTCCTGTTTCTGTGAGGCTCCCACCCCACTGCCATGGGGGCTCCTGCCCAGTTCCTAAACCCGTTTGTGAACTTTTCCAGGTACAGGTGGCTCAGGTGACAACTCACAGCACGGCTGCCTGCAGATTTGGGATGCAGGGATGGAGTGGGGAGGTACAGCCACGTGGGCCATGGTCTCCAAAGCATCCCTGTCTATGGGGCTTGGAGCAACCTGATGTGGTGGAAGGTGTCCCTGCCCATGGCAGGGTGTTGGAATGAGACGATCTTTAAGGTCCTCTCCGACACAAATCACTCTGTGATTCTATAATTTCACTTCAGTGAGGATGAAGCCATCTGCACGGCTGCCACGGGCAGGGTGGCAGCTCTGCAGGCTTGCTGCAGCCCTGGCAAAGACACAAGTGGATCCCTCTGAGGGATGGATAAGGCACAGGGAAACATCCGCGCTCCCTCTAGCAGTCACCAGCGAACGGATGATACCAATAATTCTCGATTTTTCACCCTGGGTTCGTGCCACGTGAACCGCCACCATAAGAGCTTTTGCACTAGTACTGCTGCAGTGGTGACAGCGCTCAGGTGGCTCTTTCCCCCCGCCCCAAAATCCTTCCAGGGGGATTTTTGGAGCCCGTTTTCCTCCACCTGCTGCAGGCAGCTGCTGGGCACGGCCACGCTCAGGGTGAACCCGAGCACAGTTTGCAGAACGGTTCTTCACTCGTGGCATTGTGAGCTCACCGCGGGCACTGCCGCATCCCCGCAGCACCCCTGAACTTCCCGGGGGG
>VYZP01076589.1:39006-89116 GCA_013400635.1 Hypocryptadius cinnamomeus
GAGCCCCGGCCCCACCGCTCCCCCGCTGCCCCCGCCCCGCGCTCGGTCCGGCCCGGGGCTCGGTCCGGCCCGGGGCTCGGTCCGCGCACGGCGCCCGGAGCCCACCCCGAGCACCGGCACCCCCGGCACGGGTGGGGGTAGGCTCGGACAGCCCCTGTGCCAGGCACACACCCCCTCTGCCCCCCGCATCCCTGAAAAGTTGTCTCCGTGCCTCGGGGCCGAGCGTGGAAAACGGGGTGCAGGGGGAGCGGGAAGAGACTTTGTGTGGTGGTTAAGGAACTGAGCCCGAATCTCTCCTGTAGTACTCGTGGTGCTCTCGCCAGGCTGAAATTCAGTTTCCTGCTAATCAAAGTGTGTTGCCATCGCTGATACGTTTTTATTTGAATGCTTTTGTATTTTAGGGTTTATATTTCCCAAATAATTACAGGCTTGCATGACAGTTTACCCCGAGCAGCCTTGATGTCAGAGCAAAAATAGTGCGAGCCCTCCCCTTTCCCGATAACTGAATTTACACCTGTGTGATAAAAACGTCAGTAGCTGTTATTTACTCGTTACTTATTTACTGTATCTCTTGGTAGGGTGGTTCGGCGCTATTTTAAATAACAGTAGCATTTTGGTGAAGCTCTTTAAGGTTAGCATAGCGTTTGGCGGGGCATAGTTGCTGCCGGCAGGATGTAATCATGGAATTACAGAATCACAGAACACTTTGGGTTGTAAAGGATCATAAAGATCATCTTGTTTCAACCCCCCCTGCCATGGCTGGAACTGATTGGATTGCATTGCCGGTGTGTTGTTGTTCGTGGCAAACTGATTTAGAGGGATTAATTAGTGGTTTTATTCCATCCAGCTTGTGTTTCACTGTTTTGGTAGTGGGGGTGTGGGGTGTGAATTCCACTCACCCAGCTGAGCTTCCTGGTGGCTGTGGGGATGTAGGAAGTGAAGTTACCTGTGTGGCCAGGGATTTTCTGAAATGCTGTGCAGAGGTTGGGATAATCTCAGCCACCCTCTGCCGTACACCACAGCCAGGCTACTGAGGCTCTTGCTTTTATAAAAATCTGCTGAAAGGGCAGAAGGAGGATGCCAGCCTCCATCCTCCCCTGTGGAGCAGGGGCATCAGGAATGCAGATGGTGACACGATGTACAGGGCATGCATGTGGAAATGCAGGCTTGCAGCCAGGAGAGCAGGTAAAACCCTTCAGCTGCTCGTGCTCACACTGATTCCTGTGTGTGCATTCAGTGTTTGGTTTCGTTTCCTCTCCAGGACACTTCTGGGGAGATGCACGTTTCTGCAGCGTGTCCTGGCAAGGGACAGGGGGGTGTGTTCTCTGAGGTTAGGGCTTTTTTTGTTTTCCTCAGAGGTTTTCTAATCTGTTGAGTGATGAAAAATACTCCTCTTTGTGTTCCTTTACTATCAGCATGCTGGAAAACAGTTGGTGCCCTGTAAAGGTGCCAAAGAAATGTGCTCTGTTCCCCAAAGCCTGTGTGTTTCTGCTTATAGCTCTGATTACACGTGCTTTGGAGTTGTGGGGTCCCTGTGATGGAGTGGGGGGGGAAAGGGTGGCCCCACCCTCAGCTGGGTGGGAGAGTGGTACCTGCAGCTGAAGCTGCTGGAGGGTTTGGTCCATCTTCCCACTCTCTAAGCTGAGAAATTTGGCTCAGCATGCTGATGACTAGGAGTTAGGAGAAAGGACGCTTCCGCAGCAAGGTGTGACTCCATGGCCTTGTGGCTCTGAATGAGTGTTTGTATTTAATAAGCTGTTATTAACACTGATATATCCAGCCCTGTACCACTGCTGTTGTAACAGAAGTCAATCAGTTAAGTGTAAAATTGTATCTAAAAGAGTGTTTTGTCTGTCATGTTTAGGAAGGAAGAGGGGGAGAGTACTTGATCTCTGCAAAACCCACCGAGTGGATTCACTCTGCTTTGTGTTTTCTCCCTAAGTTTGGTACTATTGTTTATGTGCTGCCATAAATGCTCTCCTACATCACTCTGTGTTTGTGTAGACAGGCCCAAGATATCTATAGTGAGCCATATGCTTTTCCTCAAGGATTTTGAGACGACATTCAGAAGTATAGGGTGAAAACAAGAATCTCTGAATAGCTCTGCTGTTGTGTGTCTCCTAAGTAGGAGGGCTGCCAAGCTGTTTGATTTATGCAAATATGTTAAAGGCAGGCAGGAGGATGGGGAATAGGGTGGCAGCCTGCAAGTGCAGATTTGGGGTGTGCTGGTGGCGCTTGGGTGGCAGGTGAGTGCTCTGCTTTGGTCCAGAAGGAAAAGCCTGTGGTGGAATCATCAGGTCCCTTTGCTTATAGAATTCCAGAATGGTTTGGCTTGGAAAAGACTTCAAAGATCATCCAGTTCCAACCCCCTGCCACAGGCAGGAACATCTTCCACTACCCCAGGGTGCCTCAATCCCCATCCAACCTGGCCTTGGACACTTCCAGGGGTCATGGGGCAGCCACAGCTTCTCTGGGCACCCTGTGCCAGGGCCTCCCCACCCTCACAGGGGAGAATTCCTTCCATGTGGTGGGCAGGGGCTCACAATCACAGTGCTGCAGGCAGCTGCTCCAGGTCAGTCCCAAGTTGTATGGAAGGAGGTGAATGTGTGTCTCTGTGCCACGCTCAGTTGGTAATTAATACTGAGTATGTCAGATGTGTTATTTGTGTAATTATGGTGCAGCTTGAGACAGCTGGAGGTAATAACTCTGCCCCTTTTGTGCACTCTGAGACTTTTTTTCTGCTACAATGTGCTATTTTTGCCATGGCAAGGTATGTTTTGAGGGCCTCTTTTCCGTAATTTTAATCAAAACTGAAAGAATTCTGCAAAGAGGGAGAGCGGGATGGTGGGTGTGCGTAGGTAGGCAGGAATGGAACTTGTACATTGTTCTAGTGCTTAGTGTGAGTGTTAATCATTCAAACCTCTCAGCCTCGACAATCTCTTTTAACCAGTGAGTTTACTAGGAGAAGTATTTTGGCTGCAGCCACTGTCTAAACTTGGATGCAGATCAGGGTGGAAATCAATACTTCATGTCCCCAGCTTTTAGCACAGCAATTACAGGCAGCACTCAGTAACATCTCTGCAGCTGTGTGTCAGCACCCTCGTGTTGGAATCCTTGTTTGAATTTGTATTGGCTGAATTGATTGTGAGCAAGAGATGTGCCCAGTGGTCCAGGTGGGATGCTGGTGATGAGAGGGGGATGCAGCAGAGCATTGCTGTGGTGGGTCCATGCTTAGCTGTGACCCCTGTCCATGCTGGCTGTACCTCTGGGCTTTTGGCTTTGTGGCTTTGTCCAACTACACCTGTATTTTCAGCAGTTTGGTTTAAAGCAATATCTGTGAGGAAAACTGAACTCTGGTGATGACTTGCCATGCTGCATCAGGTGTTTGGTCCGTTCAGCCTCGTGTTTTTGCTTTAGTCTCCTTCCCACATTAAATGGAAAACACCTTAATTAATTAATGTTGGTAAAGTGCTTGAAGATGTAACACGCAATCAATGGCTAAGTGTTGTTAATAACACCTCGCTCAGCGTTTGGCTTATCTCATTTCTGATTTCAGAGCGGTGTTGGCACACTGTGATTGTGTCTCCTGGCCTGTGGCAGTGAGGATTTACCATGGATGCTGCCAAAATTCAGCTGGGGATGGGGCAGGAGCTGCACCCTGTTCCTGCAGTAAAGGCTGCTCCTTGCTGTGCTGTTATCCCAGGCACATGCAGTGTAAGAAGGATTTCAGTTGTATCTTGGGATGTGGTGATGCCAAGGGGCTAGGAGGACCTTTCTGCTCATGACAGCCTAAAATGGAGTTTTTTTTCTTTTTCTATTTGATCTCAGTGTCCTTTCATAGCTACAATGCAAAGACTTTGACTTTTGCCCAGGAGGCAATCAGTTACCTCTGTGCTGTTGCTATTTTGTGAGTAATCATCTCTGGCTGTTGAAAATGTACCATTTTCATCTCTTCAGAAATCTTCCCTGCTATTTGTTCTTCCAGAGCTGGAGAGCTGATACTGTAAAGAAGCCTGTGGAATTTGGATACTGCTGCCCAGTTGGGTATTGGGAGCATTTTTGTACCATGCTTATCACAAGATCAAGGTCTTGCTGTACTATTACTCTTTCTAATAATTTCCTACTTTGTTTCCCTTTGTCCTGCATAGTTCAGGGAGCAACTCGTTTCATGCTCTAAAACAATTGCCTGTTCTGGGAAATAAATCTGTGCTTAGCAATGTTCCCATGGTTGCTTTAGACACAGGGAACTGCCTGCTGATAACACTCCAGGTCCCTGCTATATCTTAGTCTTTGAAGAAGTTAATTTAAGTATCTTTTCTGGAGCTTTCCTATTCAAAAGCCTCATCTGGCATGGTTAGCATAATATTTAGATTATCATTGCTTTAAGCTTTGTCCAGGGGAGTTAAAATGAAGATTCTAAGGATGAGTAAGCTCAAATAAACTGAAGTTGAAGGAGGATTTAATCCAGGGCTTTTGACTCACCGGTTTGAAATATAACCATGAAAATGGTGTTAGATTTGCAGGTGGGCAGAGGGACATAGAAAGAAGTCCCAGTCTTAAGTTGGGGAAGATTAGATATGACTTTGTGGGTTGTGTTCAGGCACTCTCAGATATTCACTGGTGGGGCTGGGTGTCATCCAAGAGGACAGTCTGTCCTCTCATTCTTTTTCCTCCAGATACATCAGTGGACTTGGTGTTCACTGTCCCTGGGGCTGAATATAAAATTCTCTGAGATGCCAAAAGAGGCTTTACAGCCTTGAGCAGGAGCTCCTGGCCCAGCCTTGAGGTGCAAACACCTTTCCTTGAGTGGTCCCTACTCCTCTCTGTGCTGCAAGTACCTCACTGTACACCAGGCACTGAGCACCAGCACGATGTAGAGCAAAACTTCAGTCTCCAGCTTGTTAAAATTCAATCCTCAGGATTTCTCCTGCCAGCAAAGCGTGAGATCAGCGCTCTGCTCCTGATGCAGCATCTGCAGAACCCTGTGCTCATAACAGAGCAGGCAGGGCAGGGCAGCAGCTACAAGGAAAACCCCAGGGAATCAGTCACCCAGAGGGCTCATTTTTCAGGGTGCATCCTCACCCTGGGATGCTGAAGGCTCAGGGGTTGCTTCTTGTTGTTTTGCAATCTCTTCCTGCTTTTCATTTCTGTGTTGTTTTACTTGAGCCTTTAATGGGGGATGTTTTTGGATATTGAGATGGATTTTGGGAAACCTCCAGCTAGATTATTTTGGTGTTTGGGAATGTGTCCTGTGGTAGCAGGAGGTGGGATGGGTTTAGCTTTTTTTAAGGAAAAAGAAGTAGTCCCACAAGAATATGGAAGTGGAATAAATGCTTTTGAAAGCTTTGAAGCTTTTTATGTAGTCACTTTATCTGCAGGAGTTGCAAAGGTGAGGAAAATCTCTTCCTGAGGTTTCCCGTCTGCACCCATGGCCAAGGGGGGTAATTGGAGGCTTGGGGATGTGATGGTGAGGGTTTGGAGGTGTCTCCCCAGAGCAAGAGGCTGAGGTTGAGTGATGGGAATGGGTTGAGATCTGAGGGGGCCTGAGGTAGCAGAGGCTCTCCAGGAGGAAAATGCATCCCTGCAGAACAACTGCAGCAGTATTGGTCATGATTGAGCGTGACACTGGCTGGAGGCCGTGGCTCCCAGGGGTATACTATACCCCTCAGCCCAGCTCTAGCTTCCATAATCTGATAAATTACTGATTCCCTAATCTTGTTAGTGCTCTCCTTCCCCAGATCCCTGCAAGGAGCCTCTGGGACAGGGACAGAGCTGGCCACAGGTGATGCAGACTGGCTGTGTCCCACCCAGACTCGGTGTGGGTGGCTTTTGGGTCAGGTTTCTGGTTTTCAGCTGGACTTGATAAAATGATGTGTCTGTGTCTGAAAATTGCTGGACTGCAAAGACCTCTGCCTTTGAGTGCAGGAGATGAGCTGCAGCAGAGAAATGTTTTTGCACAGAGCAATTAGCGAGAAATGGGTTTTTGTCATGAGGATTTCTGACACTTGGTGGGAGAGCTGCAGTGGGCAGGGCAGTGTTTGCACAGAGAAATGAAAAATCTCTTTTGCTGCTGCTTTTCAGATATGTGGTCAGCCACAGATTTTAAGTATATGAGGCTAGAATTTGCTTTCAGATCACTTGGACGATGGGAAAGGAGCAGAGATGCCTACAGAAAGGTGAAGGGGAGCGTGGTGGCATCCTGGATCTCCTGTGGGCTCAGAGACTCAAGAGTTTGGGAGAGGATCAGCCTTACCACTGAAGAAGGAAGAGGGACTGAGTGATGCTCTGCTATCATGTGGTCCAGGTCTGGGCTCATCACAGTCTTGGAGAATCATCCTTGTCCCTTGCTGCTTCTGCAAATGTTTTTTCTGGAAGGAGCATCTCTTCTGAGGGCATCCATAAATCCATTTCTCATACTTTTTGGTCCTTACAGAGTCATTCTGGCTCATGTCTTTTCATGCCACTTCTTCCTCTAAATTAAGATTTCACAGATTTTAGAGGCTGTATCTGGGAACTGAGCCTTTGGGTTTATCTGACAGGGAGCTGATGTGTCACAGCCTTTCCTGCTGCTGTCCTGTGCCATCTCTTCTTTGTTGTCTCACTTTGCTGGGTGGCACCTGGGGGAGAATCCCAAACCTTTCCATCACCACCTTTCTCATAGAAAGTGTGTTCTCCCTCAGTGGGGAGTTAAATCAACCTTTCTGCAGAAAGTAGCATCTATTGGAAGTGGGGGAAATTGTTATTTGGTGTGAATATGTGGGATGTAAAGAGAATAAGGGAGTACAATAATGTCCTGATGCCTATCTTCAGGTTTTTCTTTGACTCTTTTTTGCAGCAGTAATGAAACCTGTAGAGCTGACATGGCTGGGAAGTACTTTCTTTGCAGGAAAGGTGAAAGAGAGCTTGTACCTCTGCTCCAGCAGATTGAGGCTGTTACCCATGTTTGAAACTGAGAACCTGGAACTTGAATCTTTTGAGTTTTCTTTACCTTTTAATTCATATCAAATTGTGGTGTTTGCAGAAGTGGACTCTCATTACTCTTTAATTTCAGCCAGAACATGAATGTGCTATCTATTCCCTCAGTCACTGTAAAGGTGGAGAGTTCTCCAGTGGTGAGTGCCTGTGAGAGTGCACAGCACAGAGATGATGGAGGATGAAGGCTGGCAGTGCACCCACACTGCTCCAGCCTGTTGCTTTTAACTAAACTGTCCACCAGCCTCCTTGGAAATTCCCTGGGAAAAGCAGCATAGGATCACTGGTGGTCATCATCAGCTGAGTGGGGGTCCCAGTACTGGGACTGGGCAGCAGCCATGCCCTGGCTAATTCCCCAATAACAGCTTCCTTGCTTCTTTTAACAGTAGATTATCCCAAAATGCTTAGCTTTGGCCTTGTCTGCTTTTTCAGGTGTGCACAGGAGTATCTCATAAACTTAAGGGCTGAGTTAAAAGGTATTTGTAATATTCTGCTTTTGGTCCTTGACTGGTTTGAGTGGTCTCTGTCATCCCACCATAAAATAGTATTTTTTCTCAGGATGTGTCCAAGTGTTGTAAGATATGGTTGTGGGTCGAAATTTGCTGCAGGCACACAAGCACAGGAAGTGTTTGCCTGTTTTCCAGGGAGATTTGCTCTATTAGGGGTGGAAAGCAAAGCAAATTGATTTGAGGAATATATTTGAGGAACTTACTTTTGATGCTAAAGATTTAGATGGTCTAGACGCTCTCTTAAGCTGCAGAAGGGGAAAAATAACATGTTAGAAGAAAGCTGGAGGACTGCTGTAAAGGTTTTAGTGGACCATACTGAGATTTTCAGTAGGAAAATCCCTAAATGCATGTGGAAGAGCAGCTGCCCTCTGATGTGGGAGGCAGGGCTGTCCAGCCTGGGCACAGCAGTGCTGCTGGAGGAGACCTTGGGGGATCTGTTCCCATCTTGGAGCCCTGTTCCTCTGCAGTGTTTCACTGGAGTGACTCCTCAGCAAGGGTGTGAGGATGAGCAGAGCCCAGCTCAGAGTTACTTGTTGGGGTTTGATTCTCCCTTGGAGCTGAACAACATCTTTGTGTGATTTGGTATAACAGCAGCACATTCAGAAAACAGATTCCTCATCCTGTGATGGTAAAATATTCTCTCTCTGTGTGTTCATCATTGTTTGTTCTAGCCTTAAATGCACCCAATTATTTGCTTTTATGTTCATCAATTATTGCATTATCTGCTCCAGCAGAACCTGTTGCTTTATCCACCACAGATTCTTAACATTAATTCCTTGACCTTTTATATCCCCTATAGTATATCCAGAGCTGCTAAATGGCTTTGCCCAAATCTGTTCTTTTTTTTCTGCCGAAGTGATGGCTCAGGCAGGAGCAGAGGAACCATTTCAGGTGTGCTCCCCACCACATTTGCATCGTGTAATTGAATCTGCAAAGATCGTTTTTGTCATCCTTGGGAAGGGAGCAGCTTGTTTTAAAGCCACACAGGGTTTGCTCAAATGAGCTTTAGTTTCCTGCATGATCTCGTTTCGTGGTCAAGAGAGGTCCAGAACTGACAGCTCAGGATGAAAGGGCTGATTAATGGGGTTCTTAAATTTCCATGAAAAGCAGAGGGAGGTGGTGAGGCCAAAGCTGTGCAGCTTCTGTCGGGGGAGAGCTTTGAAAACATAAAGCTCATAGTGAAACCACAGAAAGGCCACACATTTAGTGAAAAAGCTATATTTAATATCAAAAACTTCTGGTTTGGGGTAGCACGTTGTAATATTAGCAGAAACTTTGCAAGATTTATTAACTAGAAGGTGCCCAGACAGTTGTGTTGGCTTCAGGGTGGATTCCTGCAAGGCCCTGGTGTCCTGATGCTGCTGTGCATGGATGCTCTTGGTGGGTTGTTGCAGCTGCTGGGTGAGGCAGAACTGGGACTGGGAACAGAGGAGCTGGGTGGATTGTCACCAGCTGGTCCCTAGGGTCCCCTTGTGGGCACGTCCCCAGCACTGTCTGCCCCAGTTTAGGAGCTGCTGAGTGCACAGGCATCAAAGGGAGAGAACGGGGTGAGCAGGGCGTGCTGGAACAGGGCTCACGAGCTGCCACCTTGCCCTGCTTGCCCATGTTCTCATGCCCTTGTCATTGCCTGGCTTGGCTCCAGCTCTGGGACTCACTCACACTCCCAGAAGTTGCTCACAAGCTGCTGGAGCCTTGCTGGAGTTGTGTGAAGGTCTGCAGTGGTTGTGACTCCCAGGACGAGCGTGTGGCCCCGGGCAGCTGCCACAGGTGCTTGAGAGTGGCACTGACAACAGTCTGCTGTTCCTTTTCAAAGAAAGCACTTTGCATTTTGCCACCTTTGCAGAGGTCCTTTTTATGTGCTTTTCCTCCTTGGACATGCATCATTTCCAGCGTATTCGGGTAAATGATGTAATTTAACACATCTCCTGTGCCCTGCTTATCGCTGTCATTTCTGAGTGCACTCATTAGGGAGCAGTTTGATTTTGGGCGTAATTCCTCTGACAGGCACATTTACTGAACATCTTTGATTCAGCATTTCACGTGTGGCAGGATTAATGGAAAGCACTTTACTAAAGAGGTTTGAATACTTCGTAGGTTCCTTGAAGATTTTTTTTTTCATTTAAATGCAGCTGTATTGTCCTGGGCTGGGGTTTTTTTGATGCTGTTGTGGTTTGTGGACTGAAGTGTTTCCTCTGCTGCCAGGGTTGGATTGCCGTGGACTGGGTGACTGTGGGTCCTGAAAACAGGATGCAAAATCTGGATGTATGATTACAATTATATTTGTTTTATTTTGGTTGGGGAAACATGCATAAAAAAGCCTTGAGAGCTCTACCTGTTAATTAGCGTGACAATACCGTGGTAACGACCACCTTGCAGGATTAAAACCCCATATTCAGATAAGCATTAACTGTGCTTGTTGGCAGATGAACAATGCAGATAACACCAGAGGAGCAGAGCTGGCTGGGCTGTCAGTGACAGCCTGTCCATACTGTGATGTCAGCACAGGTACCTTGGACCTCATCACAATGTTCAGTCAAACCTGGCTTTGCACAGACACGTTTCCCAGTGGATTGGAATATTGTGCAGGGAGAAATCAAGTAAATCCTTCATGGTGAGACCCTTTATGGGTAGCCTTGGGAGCACTAAAAGCAGTATTTACACCCTTAAGATGTAAATTTGCAGGGCTGTGCCTATTTTAGGGCTCTTATCAACCTGCTGATACACCTGGTTCTTGGGCATGTGGGATTTGGTGCTGCTGCCGAGGTTTCTATAATTTTGAAGGGTTGTTTCCACTTTTTGGTACCATCTTTACCCCAGGAGGTGGCTCAGGGTTAGGATTAAGAGAATTTGGTGTGAAGAACCTGTGGGAGCTTGTGTGACCTCATCCAGTTCTTTGCTGCTTTGCTTTTCCAGTTCTTAGTGGATCAAGCCTATGAGGCTGGAGAGGCCCCTTTGTGGGATGCTGCAGGGACCTGTCCCTTGTCAAGACACAAATAAAGAGCTTTGGCTGTTGGGTTGGGATTCCTGCTGCAAGAACCTGCCCAGTGTCGCCTCACCTGGGTGCTGGAAGTCACTCAGATCCTTTCAAAACTGCTGGTGTTGGATCCTCCAGTGTGTTCCGAGCTGGGAGCAGCTGAACTTTTGGATTCTCTCAAAGGAAGAAAATTATCCAGGCCTTGAAGACTTGCTGTGATTTATTCCGGTTCCTTTTAGTTGCAGCTGTGCATAAGGACTCCAAATTGGGGGATATTTTGCTGAACTGCAGTTTTTGTGAGGTAGCTCTCATCTGCTAATTCTTTTTTGGTTGTTTCTGCCGATGTAAGTACAAGCTTATTCTGCAGAGATGTTTTTCATCTTTCCTGGACTTGAATCAGCAAATGAGTGTTGATATCCTTGTGGCAATCTGGTGAGGAGAGGGGAAGCAGAAAAATGAAGTGAATTTATCTGAAGATAATTTTGCTGATGCTTTTTTATATCAATGGCCAAACCAAGTACTTGTATGCTTATACTATACTTATCAAACCAAGTACCTTGAGTAAGAGGAGAGATGGATATTGTTGGCTTCAAGTAGATGAATGTAGTGCTGGAGGTACTGGTAGGAAGTGGTTAAATATACTCTGGTTGCTTTGCAGCACTTTTTCAGCATGTCTTAACTTTCTTTAAGTGTGTGTGCACAGTTTAGAGGGTAATACCATTAATTAGAACAACAGGAAAGACTAATGTAAGAGTATAACCCTCTTTAGTACACTGGGTTTATCCCTGATTAGCAGAGCTGCTCTGATCTTATGGAAATCTGTGTACATGTCATTAGGAAAGTAGGATTAAGTGGGTAATTAATAACACCAAAAAGTTTTTATCATTGAAAATGAGTAAAAAATTGTAAGGAAAATAAACTTTGAATATAGATAAAAACATGAAGTTTTTTCTTCATTCCAGTCTGCCAGAGAACAAGGGTGGGAAGAGGAGGCATGGGTTACCACAGATGCTATGGCTGAGGCTCGAAGTAAGCCAAGGAGGATTCCAAAGTATTGTCCTGGGCAGTATACAGCCAATTCCTTCTGAATTTTGCCCAAAATTCTTCTGGGTACAGCCGAGGCCAGCGTGTGTGCTCATGTGCTGCCGCAGCAGCTCTCGGCTCCCCGGGGACAGGAGGGACACGCTGGAGAGTGGTGTTACTCCCAGGAGAGCTGTTCTGGGTGTTATTAAAAGTATTATCACGATGAGGTGCTGGTCAGGCGCTGAACTCCGCAGGCACGAGCACGGTGTCTGTCTGTGTGACAAGTGCTGCTGCCAGCAGAGAATCCTGATGAGGATCCTGCCGGGCTGGGATCTGCACACAGCAATTTCCTTCCTGCCTGTTTATTCAGGCAAGCCCGGGCTTGTTTTGGTACTTATTTCACCTCTTGTAACTGATGGGTGGCAGGGAGGATCAGCTACTTTGTGATGAAATCTTGAATGTACACATGAATTTTATAGTCTTAGGGGGGTTTTTTTGGGGGGGGTTGTGGGCTTGGTGTTGGGTTTTTTGTGGGTTTTTTGGTTTGTTTTGGTTTTTTGTTTGTTTTTTGGGGTTTTTTTTGTGGTTTTTTGTTGGTTTTTTTTTAATGATTGAGAACAACACAACCAGCTTTTTTTGCAGAGGATGTTACCTGTGCAGGAATTTTAATCTTTGCTCTTCAGCGTTTCTTTCAAGCTTATTTGCACAAAGGCGGCACTTCTAACCTGTTGCACGGCCACCCCGTGCCTTTCCCGCTCTCCTGCCGTGGAAACCAAGGTGGATAACCGGGAGCTCCCGTGGAAACCAAGGTGGATAACCGGGAGCTCCCGTGGAAACCAAGGTGGATAACCGGGAGCTCCCGTGGAAACCAAGGTGGATAACCGGGAGCTCCCCTGGAAACCAAGGTGGATAACCGGGAGCTCCCCTGGAAACCAAGGTGGATAACCGGGAGGTGGATAACCGGGAGCTGCCGTGCTGTGGCTGCGCTCAGACAGACACAAAGCAGCAAAATCCTTATCAGCGCCTCGCCGATAAACCGGGGCACAAAAGCCTTGGCGGGGACCCACATCTCCTACTTATTTGGAGATTGAAAGCTCTTGAGGCTTTGGTTTGTTGTGAAAGTTAATTGCGAAGCCCTCGAAGCTTGGCAGGGCTCCCGCGGCGAGACTCGTCACGCCGGAGCCCTGGGGCAGGTGCGGGGCTGGTCCGGGCCGGTCGGTGCGGGCTGGGCAGGGACCGGCTCCTCCCGAGGGCTTTTCCCCGGATCTCCAGACCCGGCAGCAGGGGATGCACGGTGCTCGGGTGCTGCTCTCTCCCCAGCGGCTGTGGCGTGAGCCCGGGCAGCGATCCCGCCCCATCACCGCGGTGTCCCCCGCTGGCTGCATCGCGGCTGTGTTTGGGAAAGGCTGCCCGGCTGTGCTTGTGTCAAATCCCATCTGGAGGTGCCTGCAAGCGGCCTTGGTTCCTCAGGGGTGTTCCCAGCGCTGCTCCTTGCCCAGTGCCCCTCCCTGGCAGGCTGCTGCCAAGCCTTGGTGTCCCGGAGCATCCACTGCGACCTCCTTGGGGTTTTGGGGTTGGGAGCTGCGCCCAGAGCCCTGATCTTTGAGGTCCTCAGGTGAAGGAGGTGAGTGCTGCCGGTGTCTGAACCCGGCCCTGTTCATTAGCATTTCAATCGGCTCACCATGGGAACCTTCCACACGGCTGCTGCTCTCAGAGCAGCACCTTCTCCTCAGCCTGAGCCTGCTCAGCACAATCCTGAGAGAAAGGCAGGAATAAAAGTCAAGCCACGTGATTGCAGAGGGACAAGGTTTGTCACTTTTATTTATTTATTAACTTTTAAGATGCTTTCTCGTAGCTGCTACCTGTGCAAAACCTTGCAGCAGGCAGCTGAGGGATCTGGTGGACAAAGATGGGTGCTCAGGTCACAGTGTCCATGCTGGACGTCTCTGGAGGACACCAAGGCTCACTGTGGTGGGGCTGGTTTGGACAGGTTGGTCCAAAGTGGACAGTAGCTGTCTGTTGTTTTGGGTTTTAGTTTTCATCACAACCTCATGGTACTTTTCTTTTGTTAATGATTTTGTTAATGCTGGGGCTGTGTGTGGTGTGCACTGGGTAACCTCGTGAGGACCGGCTCAGCCACAGAATCAGAGATTGGTTGGGGTTTTGAGGGACCTTAAAAATCATCCAGTTCCAGTCCCAAACCCCTGCTGTGGGCAGGGATACAGCTTCCACTAGACCATGTTGCTCCAAACCCCATCCAGCCAATTCTCATAAGAGGGGGCAAAAATCTCAAACAGTCTCAAGGACAACAAACAGAGCATTCCCTATTTTAATCTCCATTCTTCATTTAAAATCAATAGAAATACTGCCCTGGTGGTATTTTTCTACCCAAGCTCTGGTGAAACAAAAGTAAATATTACTGACCTGCCAGCACAAATGAAAGGAGAATGAGAAGCGATGTATGAAATGGATTGTCAGCCAGTTTTGTTTTTCTGTATTGGTCTTGTGGCATTTCTGTGGAAGAGGCCAGATACAAAGTTCTCTTGCATAATACATCACTGGAGTATGATTGTATCCGACTGTCACAGATGAGGATGCTATATTTATGTCTCAGTGAATTTCATCCCTCAGTTTGTGTGTCCTCTGACCTCTGGGGAATATCACAAATCCACTGTTATGGAGTACAATGGCACATTTGATTTATCAACTCCATTAATGATCTGGTTGAAGGGAGAAACAACACATTAATTAAATTCATAACTGGTGATAAACGTGGTGTTACAAAGATCGGGCAGGACAGTGATTTAGGGTAGAAAGGTAGGCAAGGGATGGCAAACTGGGAGGGAAATGCCACCATGCTTGTGGCAGCTGGCAAAAATGTGGAGATTGGGGATTTAGTGAGAAAATAATTCTTAGAATAAGTGAGGGTGTTGGGTTGTCTGCAGTCTCCACGGACTGTGGCCAAAATCAGTGTTCCTGTAGGTGCTGCAGGCTTTACCCTGGTGTGCAGTGTGAAAGGGGCAGTGCTGGTTCAGGACAAATTAATAGCTGTAAAAAACCCTAACCTACAGGTTGTCAGGCGCTGAGTATTTTGGCACTGCTCTGTTGATAGTATTAACATAAATTCAAGCTGACCTAAGTGCACTGGGATAAAAACAAACATTTACCCTTAGCAAATCCTCCGACTGAATGTGAATTTCACCGTTGGCTTTGGGCTGTTTCGTGTTTTGCATTTCTTTTCTGTGGGTTTTAGTAATGAAAACAAACCACTTGGCTTCACCTTGGCTTGGAGTTAACTTCTTCTGCAGGCATTTTCTCTTTCCCATGCACTGACACACTCGGTGGTAGAGCTGCAAGTAGGCAAGAAGTTGTTCATTTTCAGCTTGGATTGAAAATGCTTGTTTTCTAATATAGTGCAAAATGCCTGAATTAAAGGCTGACTCATTTCTCTGGAAGGATCTACACATCCAAGCATTCCTACGTGAGATTCTAAGTTCCCCACCAGTTCCAGGCTTTGGTGTGAGCAGCCACATGCTCCAAATTAAATTAATGTATAGTGAGGTCTCAGCCCTGTCCATGCATCATCCCCTCCCCTCTGTTCTTTGGGTTGTATTCCTGACCTTCTGAATTGTCTCCAGCTGAAACTCTCCCTTCAAAGTGACCTCAGATGAAAAATATTTTTGTGTAAAGTGTTAACACATTCTTTTGAGGGAAAACCTCTTTTGAAAGGTGGAGTAAGCTAGAACATTAAATAAAAAATGCTTTATTTTAATAAAAGTACCTGTTGATTACCTGTGAGGAGAAAAATACTATAAACCCAGCTGTGAGTTAGTGTATTGACCACTACAAGGGACAGTTTAACCAAAAGCCTCTTTTTCTTCACTTAAGTTGGTGCAGGTTATTGGAGGGAGACATTTGGAGATGTGTTTACAAGGAATGGCATTAGTTATTGAGGGCTGAGCTAAATAAAACTAATTTTGAACAGGAAGTGAGTTACTCTGTCCTTGTCATAACCTCTAGTCCACACGAGCAGCACTCAAGTTATTAAAAGGCTGTTTTAAACTGAAGAAGAATTTAATAATCTTTCTTCTGAGTTGGAAGGAGGATGTTATTTTAAAGATCAATGACCTTTGTTCAGGTGCTATTATACCATCTCAAAGACATGTAGAGTTTGGGATTTCTTTTATTTATTTTAAAAATGTTTTGCAATCAACAATTTGGGAGTTTTTTTTCTCTAAAGCTTTTTTGGTTTCTTTTTGTGCTACATCTTTTCTCCCGTGCTATGCCTTGGGGTACAATTAGGAGTGTGTTCTGCAGCTGAGTGGTGTCAGGACTGCAGCAAGCATTAAAGCCTTTGAAAGGTAAATATTGCAGAGGATGGAACAGCAGTAGTCCTGGGGAAAAGAAGAAAGCCAACAGCATTTTTGGGATTTATTCACCCCTTGGTGTTTTAAGACTGCAGAGGGAGGTTGAGGACTTGGAGAATCTTGCAGACTGTGGACATCTGTTGTAGAATCTTTGCAAAGATCTCACAGAATCTCAGAATGGTTTGGGTTGGAAGGGACCTTAAAGCTCACCCTACCATGGGAGGGGCACCTTCCACTGTCCCAGGCTGCTCCCAGCCCTGTCCAGCCTGACCCTGGACACTTCCAGGGATCCAGGAGCAGCCACAGCTTCTCTGGGCACCCTGTGCCAGGGCCACACCACCCTGCCAGCCAAGAATTCCTTCCCCATATCCCATCTAACCCCTCTGTCAGGTGGGAGCTCAAATTCTGTGTGTTGTGTTGGTAATGACAGCAGGGTCAGTAAGCAAAGGGCTAAACATGGTACCAGGGTGTGTTTCACCAAAAGCATAGGCTGGAGTAGCCCTGGGGTGGGGAAATGCCTCAGTGTCCATGGGATGGAGAGCTGGAGCAGGAGCACTGAGGGACAGGTTTAATGAGTGTCCCTCGCCTCCCTCCCCACCTCGTGCTGTTATATAGGGCAGGGGCTGAGTCTGGGTAATGTGCAGCACCAAGGGGCCTGGTGATATTAAAGGAAAGCTGATAATGCTTCCTGTGTTGAGTGCTTGGAGGCATCCCTCGTTCCCCTGGCTGTTATCTGTGCAGCATCCCTGTCCCCCACCCCACCTCCTCCTAACAAAGCAATTACATGCACAGAGGTGGGCTCTCTCCCAGTAACGAGCCTCCCCAGGCTGGGCATGTGTCCTGGACAAAGCAGCTCTCAGCAGCAAACACAATGTCTTAATATGAATTTTCAGTAGTTTTAAGGTGAGTTGCATTCACTGACTTGTGATAGGCTTCAAAAGTTCTTGTTGTTTGATGTGTCAAAGGAGAGCAGTCGCTATTTTGGAACATTAATTTATACAATTCAGATCACACTTGTAGGGTTTTTTGTTTCCCAGCATTTCTTGTTTTACTAATTGCAATTGTTTCACGTCCTCTAATCTATTATACTTTTTAATAAGGCATATAATTCATTATTTAGGTGGTAGTGTTCTGATAATTAGATGGGTTATTTTTGTCAGTGCTGATTAGTTGGTAAGTACAGATTAATATTTGAAGACTTGATGTGGTCTCTTGCTATTTGAGTTTCAAAGAGGTGATGTGCCACTTGTTTCATGATATTCCCAACAAGTTCATCCTTTCCAGCCTGAGGAAACTGCTGACAAATTGTAAGGAGGCTTTGAAAGCCTTTGGATCTTGTTTCCCCTGTAAAACTCATATTAGAAAAACACCAGCAAGTGTCAGCTGGGGGTGAGACACTGAAAGTGCAGCTCCCTGAGCAGACAGCAGCACCAGATGCCACTGCAGTCTGCACCCTGAGTGATTTTTTGGGTGCACAAGTAATATCCTGCCGTTTGCTGGACATGTCCTAGAAAAGCTTTGCCCCTTCACAAATAGAAAGCCTTGGCCTTTTTTTTGCCTGGAGTTAATTGCAGTGTGGGACAATGTGGCCTTTGTGTGACTGTCCCTGTACTGGGGATGGTTTCTCCTCTCCCCCACCCCTGCAGAGCTGGCAGCTATTCCGGTTTCTCCCTCATACAGAAGCTGTTGGCAGGATTAAGGATTTTTTAGCTCATTTGCAGACTGGTTAGTGAAGGGGTGTGGTGGCTGGGGGGACAGAGAGGGCACCTGCAGGCTGTGAGGAGCTGGGTGTGGATGTCTGGGGGGTGAAACACCCCAGTATTCCTGCACCCTTGCAGACCAGACCGAGGGAGGCAGTGAGTGTGCTGCAGCGTAATTGAGTGTGTGTTCCTGGAGCTGCAGCCTTCTGCCTTGGCCAAGATAACATGAAGCATGCTGCTGGAAGAGACGATGTTGCTGGACCTGTGAGGAGCTGGGAGTGGATGTCTGGGGGGTGAAACACCCCGATATTCCTGCACCCTTGCAGACCAGACCGAGGGAGGCAGTGAGTGTGCTGCAGCGTAATTGAGTGTGTGTTCCTGGAGCTGCAGCCTTCTGCCTTGGCCAAGATAACATGAAGCATGCTGCTGGAAGAGACGATGTTGCTGGAGCTGAGCCATTGCACTATCTGATACCAGATCTCTGGGAAGAGGGAATAAACTAAATGCTTTTTAGTCACTTGGTCACCCCTACCAAGGAAACCACAGCGCTCTTCGGTGGCTCCTTGCTGTAGACTCCTTCAGCCTTCCCTGCTTTGGCAGATGGCTGCAAACACAAAAAGCCTCAGGGATGCCTGTCACTGCCTGTGACCCTGGGGAAAGGAGAAACCACATCGGAAATGAGCAGGGATAAGGAGATGCCGAACATTTTTCTTGCGCAAATAAATGTGGCAGAGGGAATGTCAGGATAAGCTCTGTGCATTTATCAGGGCTGTGAGCGCACCTCAGGCAATCCCTTTGCAGCACCCCACGATGCCAGGGGGGTTCCTGCTCCTTGGTGGTTCAAAGACACTTGTGTTGATGGATGATCCCCGTATCCACAAAGATGTTGTGGGGTTTGCATGCATTTCCAGAGCCCCTCTGCCTGAGGATGGGAGCTGAAGTCATGGAGATGCTCCCCTTCGAGCTGCTGGGGATGAACTTGGCACTCACTCACATGGACATCCAGCTGTGAGCAATGGTTGTATGGATTTGGTGAGGAGTTCACAGCCTACTGAAGAAGCAGGGCAAGAAGTTTCTACTTCTACAGAAGTAGAAACGGGGAGGGATGCTGAGCGCTTCCACACTTCCCCTGGTTTCAAGTCTGTCGGGCTGTGGAAATAAATTAGGGGTTCAGCAACTGAGAATGGGGGACAGCAGGGTCTGCCAGGAGAGCAGAGCTGGAGCAAAGAAGACTGATGATGTCTCCATTGCCCCACTGCAGTTCTGTCAGCCTGGGAATTCCAGCCCCAATTCTCTTGGGCTGTGGTGCTGGAATTGGCAGATCCTAGGAGAAACGCCTTGTGTTTATGCAAGACCTCGCTGCTGCTGGGGAGGGGGGTCAGAGTGTAAGTTGGTTAAGCAGCTGGATTGCCCTGGTGTGTTTGCCACAGGATAATGGAAAATTCCTGTGAGGAGCTGTGCTTGATCTGGGGCCAGAGGGAACAGGATGAAGTCTATTCCACCAGCGAAATTATAGAAGGCTACACTGTGCATCTTCCGGCGCCTGCTGCCAATGTTTTTATAGGCTTGAGATTTTATTTTGGAGAAGAAGAGTATCTGCATGCAAGGCCAACCTGCAGCCATGCCAGCTTCTTGCTGTGTGTCCTCCCACACTGCCTGGGAGCCGTTCCCCTGCACGGTTTTGGAGAACCACGTGCAAAAAGCCTGTGACAGCTTCGTTTTCTGCTTCCCAGGAGGAATTCAGAGCTGTGGGGTCCCTGTGGTCCTGACACAGCACACTGAGCACGGGAGCTCTGCTGGCACACACCAGAGCCTCTCAAGGGCTGCAATAGCCTTCACATCCTCCTGCTTTCCCTCAGTGGGTTTGGGTCCACCCTGCTGCGTGAATATTACTAATTGCCATCAGAATTTGTGGAGTTAAAGGGAATCTTATGAAATTAATATGTAGTAAAAGCCTATGCAGGGAAGTTTTAACATCTCTTAGGACTTAGTGGCATCTTTGTGTTACAGACCCATTTGTGCTGCAAGGCTTTAGACTGAAGGATTCAACTTGCTGTTCTTAGACTGTTATCACTAATAAAATGACTTTGCACTTTGATATCCTTTCACTCCAGGATCTAAAAGTACTTTTAAAATGCTAATTAATTAAGCTTCTTGATAGCTCTTGAGTGCAGCTCTTTGTAAAGGCATTTGGTCCAAAGCCTAGTGAAGTCAATGGAAAGTTGTCTGTGTCATTAGCTCTGGCAAATCCCTGAATTTTTCTGTCCCTGCTTGTCCCATCCTCATCCAGAGCTGATGGCACAGAATATTCTCATGCCAGGAGCCCTCATCCTTTCCTCAGTGGGATTTTTTCTTTTTTTTCTGCCTGGTTCCACTGCTGAGGAGCATGTGGGGTAGCAGTGCTTTGAAGGTAAGGAAGGGTGGCATACAGATTTAGGGTTACCTGCTGTGCCTGATGTTGTGCTCTGACAACATCAGAGATTTAGGAGGAATCGTGGTTGGAAATAACATAAAATAATTCTGTAAGAGAAAGCCTGTTATCCCAGCAGCAATGCAGTGCAAAGGCACAGCTCTGTGCTCTTCATTTCCATTGTGGGCCTGCCCAAGAATGAGTGGTGGTTTCATGCAGTGGGAAGATTTCCAGTCCAAGACCATCCAGTGGGCTTCATCCATTCACCCATTTTCAGTTTGTTGGAGGTTTGCCATTGGTTTAAACTTTGGGGATCCTGCTTTGGAGAAAAAGCTCCTTCTGCTATGGGACAAAGCTGGTGACAGGAGCAAGGGAGGGCTGAGCAGTGAGGAGGAGTGGAGTGGTGCTGGTGGAAGCTCTTTTGATCCCGTTCATGGCTGTCAACTGATCTAGCAGGGGAATTCTTCTCATTGCTGTATTAAAGAAGATAAAAGCAGTTCTGCCCCTGGCAAAGCCGTAGACACAAGACACTGTGAGCATCTTGACTCCCTTTCCTCTTCCAGACGTGTGATGGGTCGTGTAATGTCCTTATGTCTGATCAGCCATGACAATCTGTATTTTATGGATTTTCACTGCTTGTCACCCTGTTACAATCTCCCCTCTCCCCTACCTTTCATTAATTGTCTCTCAAAACTATCTTGTCGCTGCTCTGATGATTTTTTCCAGTGGATAAGCCTGTTAGAGATAATCTGGTTTGCTGAATTTCCTTTCTGCTGGGCAATCTCCTTAATAGCTGCCTCAGAGGATTTCATCCTGTTTGGTTTAAGGATGTGGCTTCAGATAAATATTCTGTTTCTCCATGGTTCTTCTGCTGATTAAGGTCTGTTCTTTCTCCTAAAATACTTCTGAGCAGGAAGAGTTTCATGGAGACTTAGTGTGTGCTTGGTACATCTGAGCAAACTGTATTTGCCAAGATGGTCAAAATTCACTGTTGATTTTGGATGTGTCAGCTTGGACAGTTCAGGGTCCAAAACAAAGGGAAAAAGAAAGATGAGGGAGAGAAAAGAGTTTTAATCCTTAAATGTGACATTGGTTGTACAACAAGATATGTGATTGTTGGGGTTTCTCCATGGGACAGCCCAGAGGGGATAAGAAAGTGGTCAAAAGGCATGTGCATCCTCTGTTTATCCATTCCCCACCTATGCAATAATTAACAGCATCATTTAATCTCTTCCAGAATTTTGTCATACTTCAGACATTTGCTATGACTGCATCTTTTGGAAAAGCTCATTTTCCAAAACCAAACCCTTTTCATGCATGCTTCAAGGATGCTTTTCCTTTTCCCTGTCCAAATCAGCTCTGGATGGAGGGTCAGAGATTACAGTTCTTTTCCCAGAGTTGCTGAATGATCTTCAGCAATTCGTTTGATCTTTCTGCACCTCATTCTCACAAATAAGGATGCTGGTAATAACTTTCTATTGTTAAAGCTCTGGTAATAACTTCCCATTGTTAAAGCTCTTAAAGCTCTCGTATGGAAAATGCTATATGGGGACTTAGAGTAATTATTGTCATAATTTGCAAGCGAAGGTGCTGGGAATAATAGTTTTTGCAGTAGAGGACCTTGGTTCTTGTTAGAGGGAATTATTAGAATAATTTTGGCTGGAATGACCAATAAAATGTGAATCAGGCAACTGCCTTTATTGATTTAATAGTTGAGCTACTGGGAGTGTGTGGGTTTCCATTTGAGGCATCCTGGGAATAAGGGAAAGCCTGTGCTGACTCCAGCTGAATTTGGTCTTGTCTACCTTCTAAACAGAGTATGAGTTCCTTGTACTTAATGGCACTGTGCCATTATGGCCATTATTAATGAAAACAAACCAAACACAACTCCAACAACAACACAACACCAAAACTCCAGCAAACAAATCCGAACCCAGGGGTGTTTCTCCCACCACTTCTCCTTTGTGGTCTGTGGCTATCCAGGTGACCTCATGTGTGAAGGCACCTTGCAGTAGAGCCAATAATAACACTGGCTGGGACTGTCCCTGTGCTATTCAGCAGTTAAAGGTGTGTTAGGATAATGAAGATGTAGGTACGTTTGCTCTGTGCATTTCTCAACGCCTGGCTCCCCACCCTGTCCCTCATTGCCTCTAATTTTTACAGCTTGCTAAAAATAGATCTTGGAGAAGACTTGGAGCTGTTGAGACTGAGACAAAGCAAGACCGTAAATCACTTGACAGCTCATTTCCTTACAGCAAATATCCCACTCTAACAACTTTATGTTTAGATTAAAGAAGGAATAAAATGTAGCGAGAACCTGGTTTGGTTGCTGTGTGTTTCAGTTGTGTTTCTTTTTCTTTTAATAAATAACAACAGAAGAAGATACTAGTGGCACAAATCTTACTGGAAAGGGCTGAATTGGCATAGTTTTTATCTTTTAAAAATGTCACACCAGGGTGTTTTGGGTGCTGGGGTGGGGGTTGGGTTTGAAGGTTGATGGCTCTGTGTGAAAAGCAGCGATGCCACGCTGAGTGCCACAAACACGACTGGATGGATGTGCCTCATCTTGTGTCTGCCAAGTCCTTTTACCCTTTGCTGTCACTGACTCTGTGCTCTGCAACCTTTTCAGTCCTATTCCTGCAGCCAGTGGGAACTTTGCCAGTAATTCCAGTAAGGATAGGATCAAGGCTCTGAGGGTCATTTCCTGCCCTTATGCACACATGGCTTTCCCCAGCTCTCTGCAAATGCCCCTTGATCTGAGGTGCTCTCATTAGGCAGGCCAGAGCATTATTCAGTGGCCAGGTTGGGTTTATTCCCTTGGGATATTTGCTTTGCACTCTGGCTGGGGATGAGTAAATAGCCACAGCTGGGGCTGCATTTTTGGGAGGCATGGACAGCTGTTTCACAACACCTACGTGTCTACCTCAGCCCTCTGCAAAAGCCGTGTTTCAGAGGGATCTGGTGGAGGTTATCCCTGTTTTGCTGTGTGCTGAAATTCCCTAGCACTGCCCTCTGCTCCACTGCTGTTCCCATTCTCCATCCCCACAGCCTCAAAGGGCCCAGCCAGACAAGCACAGATTGTGCCAAAGCTCCCTCCTGCAAATACAAGTCAGGGGATCAAGGCTGTAATAAAAGACTGCATCTTCTGCTGTGGCAATATGTGGTTCAGATCTGTGAAATCAGAGCCCTGCCTTGCTGGATGCAGCTCTGGATTATCAGATCCATTATCCAAAGGTTGTGCTCGTTGATCACAGCAAATATTTTGGCTGTGTTATGCACGGCTGGGTATTAGCAATGTTTAATGGCAGCTTGGGAGGGATGAGTCCTGACAAGAGCATGGACAATGCTCTTCTTTCACCTGAGCTGCTGCTGTTTCCCAACCTTAACACCTTTGCACGAAAAAATGCTCTGTGGCAGCCAGGGGTTAGAACGTTGCCTTAGAGTTGTTCTATCTATTTGGCACAACAAAAAGAAAAAGGAGTTATCGTTGTCCTAGGAGGCAGAGAACAAATTTAGGTCCTAGTCTTGCATATGCTTATCCAGCTAATTAGCTTTACTCAATGGAGCCCATTCAGCCTGTAGCACTTGTCCTTCATCTGTTCAGGACCGTGTGTGTGAATGCTCATTGAAACACACGCTCAATCGTGGTATTGTTGCACGTACATTATTGCTTATGTTCTTGTTGGAAGCCAGGAACAGTCTCTCCATTGTAGAAACCTTTTTTTTTCTAATGTAATACAGCTATTGCTGTGAAATGATGGGCTCAGGTAAATTTATTCTTTTCAGTTCCTGGGTCTGAAATTGCTGAGCTCGGCTCTTTAAACAGGAAACAATATTTGTCATCGCTTGGGTTGATGTGGCTCCAGATTTGGGTGTTGTGCCAGTTCCAGGACTTTGAGTAATGTACATATAATGAGTGATTGCCTGATTGTTGTCAGGTGGTTGTGTATCAGGACCTTTCTGTCTCAGCAATTAATCTGCTCGTTGATGAACACTCGACCAGCTCCTGCCGGGATCTCTTGTCATTTCAGTCACTTGGCAGCAAAAATTGCAATGAGACTTGTATCACATCTTGAACTGGATTTTTGATGATGTTGTTTAAGGATATAGGAGCACATAAAAACGAGCAAATCTTCTGTTCAGTGGGAGAAAATGAGTGCTGAGTATGCCGAGCCCGGGTCAGTGCACCAGCTGCTTTTAGTTTGTTTCTAGATTAAAACTAACTTGTGATAGCGACAACTGAGCTTAAAAACCAGAATTTACATAATGATTCTGTGTTAATGATATTAAACATAATGGCACTAACAACAGGCTGTTAAAGGCAAATCCACAGAGATTTCTTTTTCCATTTGACCTTGAGTGCTGACGTTGGACTGGCTCGGCATCACATTTTTTTCCCCATGTTTGAACTTGAAAGGTTCTTTAATACTCAGCTCAATGTTCCTGTTTTGCTTTTTAAATTCCTTATTATTTCCCATGGCTGCAGTGCAAACTGATACCCTGTGCCAGGTCATTTCCAGGACTTGGACCTGAATTAGATTCGGTAGCTGGAAGGAGCTGGGCCTCAGAAATGTTTGTACATGATTCAGTTCCTGGAGGACAAAGACTCATCCTTGGCCGTGGAGCATCCTACACTCCTTGTGCTTCCAGGCACTGTGAGAAGAGAATTGTGGAGGCAGGCTGTTCCCAGGATAGTCCTGCTTAAAATTTCCCGCCTGCATGGCTAATTTCGAGTTTTGCCTCCTTTCCCAGCCAGTTTCTCTCTCTGAATCTTTATCAGATGCTAATTAGCATTCGTTCCCACCCAGCCCGGGGATGTTTATTAAGGTTTTGGGGAAAGCTTTGCTTCTGGCGCTGTTGCAGCCCTGTCAATGAAATCTCCCCTAACCTCTTCACACACCTCAGCTCCACCCCTTGTGTCCACTCACCCTGAATTATTGAATTTCAGCCTTGCTTAGCTCAGGCATCTTGTGACCAGTAAGACTTCAGAATCAATAGGGGCATGCAGGATCTACAGCACTGGCAGAACTTCCAGCTGGAGATGCTGCAAGTCCTGCAGAGCCCAGGAGCCACCAGTGGTGGTTGCAGACTAATTTCATCCTATAGTTTGAAACTCCACCCTAAGCTGCTGCCTGCAGGTTCCGTGCTGTGTGTTACCCAAGCCAGCAGATGCCAACAGGCACTTACTGGCTGTTGCTCCCCAACTATTTTTTATTTGCATGCCTGGAATTCCTGCTTTCAGCTCAGCAGCAATAAATGAGCCATTTGCATAATGAATGGTTTTAAAATCTGCATCCCTGCAGTGGCTTGAGCCTTGCCCTTCAGAAGGGCTTGTTTGCTGGGAGAAGGTGGCATAATTTAAAAAGCTAAACTCCTCTGGGAAATGGATGTTTGGATGGGAAATAGGTTATTTTCAGCTAATTTCTTTAGTGGCTGCATAGTTTGAAGCAAGCAGAGAAAAGGCAGCATATTGCCCTGTGATACTGGAGCAGTTGGATGGTGTGCTCAGAGACAGGTGACTGTGAAAGGGGCAGGTGGGAAGGAGATTTGGGCTAAAAAGGTGCAAGCAATGCACCTGCAGAATAGTGGGGGAACACCAGGGGCACATGTGCTGTATTGGGCCCTCCTTGGCAACTTTTTCATCTGGTCTGCCAGTGTCCAGGAGCACAGTAATGCACTGATCTTCAGTGTCTGGGAGGTGTCAGTCCCTTCTGATTCCAAAAGGAGGAACACAGCTTGCTCTGAAATAATCCAGATGAGGTGTGAGCCCTCTTGTGTCCTGTGGATCATTTTGGGATGACCCCACTTGAGACCACAAGCCCACCAAGTGTACAAGACCTCCATGTCCTCCACCTGAAACTGGGGCATCTCCCAAACACAGTGAGGTGCTTCACTCCTCCCCTTCCTGGGATTGTGGAGCAGGAAATGGGATTAGGAAACCCACCACCCCCAAAGAAGCAGGAGCTCTTGGGCACAAGGAGTTTTCTGCTGTGTTAGAGCTGCCAAGAAGCCCTGCAGCTTGCTGGGTGATGGGTTTCCTAATAATTCCTAATAAATACAAACCAGGAGGATGAATAATGCACAGCAATAACTCTCCTGCAAACATTAGCATCCCACTCCTGGTGATAAGACGTCGCTCTCTTTCAAGTCCCTTAAAATGCTTTGCATGTTTCCAGTACTCTTGTTGCAAAAATTCTGCAAGGCATCAGTTTCTGTTTGTTTTCCTTTAAACTACTTTCAGATTCCTATTTGCCGAGTTTGCCGAGCGCGCAGCGAGCTTCACGGGAGGAAGAGGAGCCGAGTGGAGCCTAGTCCTTAATGGAAAATAAATGTGAATCAAAATCCAGCCCAAACCCTGTAATCTCTGCCCCACACAAGAAAGCTCCACTTCAAGGAATAGAAGTAGGAAAAAATAGGTTGGATTTAATTGCTTTGGATGCTGTGGTACAGCAGAAGTGCGAGAAGGCGATAAAAGCTGCAGTTTAAAGCTCGGCAGCGGCGGGTTAGAAACGCTGGAGCTGGTGTGCAGGGACATGGATACTTTATCCCTGGCACATCTCTGCTGAGTTAAGATAAATGTTGAGCTATTAAGTTCCTGAGAGCATTAAGAGGCTGGGAGAAGGTCACGTACTGCTTCCTCTGTTTTGGCTTTGCCTCTGCACTGCTTCCTTTGCTGAGCTTTAAGGAGGATTCTTTTCTCCTCTGAGATTCTCCCAAATGAGCCCCCCAAAAATGCAGGGGAGCTCAGACAGCTGACGGATCAGGGCTCAGGGTGTTGCTTCCTCCCATAAAAACTCACAAAATTCCAGCTGGAGCCAGCTGTGCCATGTGGGCAAAAGTGGGGTAACAGCTGGGATCTGTCCTTGGTAGGATGCTTTTGAAGGGGTTCAAAACTCCTGTTCACTTTCTCTGAACAACTCCTGGTGTAGTCATGATGGTCAGTATGGTCCAGCCAGGTGGAAACAGTGTGAAGTGCCAACAGCATCCAAAAAACCTTTGGGTATCCCCATGTCCTTGCTGTCTTGTCCCCGGAGGTGAAAAGAGGCAGAACAGTGCAGAAGTAGGACAAGAGGAAATGACAGGATGAGAGGAAATGGTCTCAAATTGCACCAGGAGGTTTAGGCCAAATACTGTGAACAATTTCTTCACCAAAAGGGTTGTTCAGCCCTGGCACAGCTGCCCAGGGTAGTGGTGGGGTCCCCATCCCTGGAGGGAATTAAGAGACATGTACATGTGGCACCTGGGGACATGGGCTAGTGGTGACAGTGCTGGGTTCATAGTTGGACTTGAGGATTTTGGAGGGCTTTTCCAACTAAAATGATTCTGTGACTCTAAGAGTCCATGGAAAATGCATAGAGGCCAAAAGCTCTGCCCTGTCTTCCTGCTCAAATCCTGATTTCTCTGTCCTTGGGAGGTTGGGCCAGATAAAAGACTGAAGTGAGGGAGGACAGAGGAGGGGAAGAAGATGAATCTCCTGCATTTGTTATTCTGTGTGCAAAGAACATCAAAAGAACTAATGGAAAAGCCTTTTTATATTTTTCATCAAAGCAGTGGTTCAGATTTGGCAGGCTGAGTTGGGATTGGTGAAATATTTATGAATGGAGCAGCTGTTGGGCACTGCTTTAGGAGGACAGTCCCCAGTCCCCCCTCCTCCTTCCCTCCCTCTTCCCTAAATATGTTATTCCACTTGGTCCTTTCTTCTCCCCCTCTCCTTTAGCTGTGTTACTCCTATTAGAGGAACCTGTAGATGAGTCAGGACTGAATTTGCACACTGCAGGTGTGTTTATTTTTTGCTTCACTTAAGTCAGGAGAAGAGAGGGGAAAGGGATAAACCAAACCTTAGGGGTGGATGGGGTACAGCAACAGAGGTTGTTCTCTGATTTCTCTCTGCTGCTGCTTGCATGTTAAATCTGAAAACTTTTTGAGTTATTTCCATAGCTAATAATTCATCGTGATCTGTTTTTCTTTTCTCCTGCTAAGAAAGACAATTGCACTGACCCAAATGAGTTTTATCTTTTATTCTTCCCTAGTAATTACACCCATCCACATGTAAGGAGCATGAAATTATTTATGAAGGTGTTTTAATCCCAGTTTATTAACTTCTAATCTAGATTTTTTATTTTTCTTTCTTATTTTGCATCATCACTTGGTAAGGTGGTTCAGAAATCACAGAAGAGCTAATACTCAGTTTGTATTGAAATATCAGGTAGTTATAAATAACACGTTCACAGAGGGAAACCTGGAGCAGTCCTGTTCATCTGAGGGGGTGGAAGAGCAGCAGTTGGGGTTGGTGTACACCCATGTGTCCATCTCACAGGCAGTGACACCCTCAGTTTATTTTAATAACAATAAACTGCTTTTCCTTCTGGCTTTGTCCAGAAGATGGTTAACCCAGTGCTGTTATAAATCTGTGTTTTTCACTGCCCTTCCATCCTGGAGATGTTGGGCAGGTGTCACCAGGGATGTTTGGGATGCAGGGTGCTGAGGTGGAGTGGTGGCAAGGAGCTGCTGTGGCTTTGAGGAGAATATGGGAATTCTGGAGCACCTGTAGTGACTCTGTGTGTGTAATGTGCGGGGAGGAACACAGCTATTTAAAATTTAAAGTTGCATTTCCATCAGGGTATTGTGTTCTTTAAATATAGATCCTTTGAAATGTGATAACTTTGGTCGTTGAAGGATAGTAACAGTAATTGTATAAATATTTATGTCATGTAAAACAGCACAAATCAGTGGTGCAGAACTGGGATAGCTCTTTGCAATTTTGAAAAGTTGGCTTGAAATCTCATGTTGTGACCAGATGTGTAGGTGGATCAGCCCATAAAAATAGGAACCATTGTCTGAGCTCACTTCTATTTTAAAAAGTGCATTAAGGCACTTGAAGAGTGTGAAGTTCCAAGCCTGCAGTTGATGAAGCAGAGTCGCAGACTGAGGTTCACATGGGGACAGTGCTCCCCAGGATTCAGAGTGGGCACCTGAAGTGTTCTGTGTGTGAGTGGAAAGCCCTGTCTGGTGTCCTGAGGTGCCATGAAGCCCCATCTCTGCATGGCAGCAGGGGAAACATTATGGCACTTCCTGTTTGTTTGCTCTTTTAAGGTTTCTTTTTCCTTTTCTGTTGTATCCTAATATTGCAAAGCCTCCTAGCAGACTTTCTTGTTCTATCCTTGTGTTGATTTGTCACCTGGTCAAACACCCTGTAATCACTTGCCCCTGTCCAAATCTGCTTTGTTAGGATGAGTTCTCCACTGAGGGGCCCTCGCTGGCCTCAGTGACCATCAGACCTATTTGGTTCCCTCAGTCATGGTAAAAATTATTCCTGGTGATCCTTTCCCAGGTATGTGGTACCAAAGGGGGAGCACAGGTGGTCATCCCATTCCCAACCTCTCTGGTGTCAGCAGTGCTGAGTGGGAGCCACCCCTGGTGTCACCACCATGGTCGTGGAGAGGAGAAATCCTTCCCCCAGCAGCCCAGCAATGGCTGGTGCTTAATGAAGATGTAAAACCTCACACTCTGAGCATGGCATTGACTCTCCAGTCCCAACACGGCTTCAGCGAGAAGGAGCAGGGCTGTTAATCCTCCTGACATCCCCTTTGAATACCATCATATTTCAGCCCTGTTAAGCTGTTGGGTCATTGTTTATGGGCTTCGTGCTGAAAGGAAGAGCTGTGCTGAGCCTGAAAAATGCTGCTTTGCTTCTGGAATGCTCGTCCTCACCACAGCAACCCAGTCCCAAATCCTGCCCCATGCCAATCCTCACATGGTCAAGGATCACCTCCTGCTTGGAAATAATCACAACTGCACACAGATCTGCTTGCTTGAGGGAAATACCAGTTTGTCGGGGGTAACCCTGTTTCCCCTTTCTTTTTGGGCTGAAAAACCAAGCCAACGTGTTCTCTGCCTTCTTTCTCCCAGCTGTTGTCTTGCTGTGTGTCCTTCACAGAGAGATTGATTGAATTTGATTTTCTGAGGAGTCGTGGGTTGGCATGTTCATTAACCTGCACGCTGCTCTTCTCCCTACCCTTGCACCCTTTGCATCCAGAACATCTTCCACAGCCTGTGCTTTATTAGTCAAGTTTTATTTCTTCCAGTTGGCATTCTAAACCCCAGGGCTTTCCCATCTTGCTTGCACATGTTTTCCTTAGCCTGTGGGGAGGAAAAATACCTGTCTGCTGGTCTCTGCCATGTCTCAGTGCCAGCTTGGACATCTGTGCTGGGGAAACCAGGGCATGGTGGTGCTGGAACAGGGGTAGGTGCAAGGTGCTGCATGGGCAGTTGTGCTACCAGAGCAAAAGTTGTGTTTAGCTCAAAGCCAGACTTTTCAGCTGGGACCCAGTAACCCAACTGGCAGGGTCTGGAGTCAAGGTGCAGCCACATTCAAGTCATATTTTTGTCAAGAGTTTTGCAGTGAGTTTGAGATATTGCCCACATGAAAGGTGGGAGAGGTGAATCCCAGCCATGGCAAAGTCCTGCCTGGTGAATGTGCAGGTGCCTCCCCAGGCTGCAGCTCAAGCTGCTGACAGGAGATGCTGGCAGTGATTTGTGGGGCAGGGAGTTTTCCTCCTTCCCCCTGCACAGTCTGTAATTCCCTGGTATTATAACATGTCATTTTCCTAGCATACCTGAGGAGCCAGGAAATAATATCTGAGCCTAGAGGGACAGCACCGATGGAACCTCCAAAGAGGCGAGAGATGGAGAGATTAGAGCAAGAAACAAAGGTTGTAATTTATTTCTCTTCTCCATCCCTCTTAGCCTGAAAAAGTGGCCACATTCCTGGCGATCCCTTTATTTTACAGCTCTGAGCTTGTGTTTTTTTCCAAAGCCAGCGGATGCTGCCAATTCCCATCACCTAATCAAAGCTGCTCTGTGGAAGGGCCGCCTCGTTATTACATCCCATTATAGCCTCCGGCAGCGGCTGCACTTCATAACCGCCCAGGAAAGCTGACAGGTAACCAATGAGATGCATATTCCAGTGACAACCTGCCCCCCAGGGAGCCAGGACCCTCTTCTGCTCCAGAGCTGGGCTCATTGTGGCTGGGTGCTTCCCCGGGAGCAGCTGGGACCATTGTCTGCGGGGCCATGGAGCAGCGAGGTTTGCTCTTTTGTTCCCTTCTAATTTTATTGTCCTTGAGGTAGGGATTGCCATGAAATGCCTCTGTGTGTGTTGGCTTGATGGAAAAGGGAAGACTCGCCCAGGGATGTGGGAATGGCTGAGCCAGAGAGGTGGAGAAGGAGGTGGGGGGAGCTGAGAGTCTGGGGAGGGATTGCGGGGGGAAACTGGCTAAATAATTTTATCATTGTAGGTTGGTATTGCACCCCAGCAGGGGTGGATAGAGTATTAATTCCTACTTCATTTCACTGATGGGATCCTGCCTGCAGTGCAATGAGCCCACCTTTAAATCAATGTAACCCAGTGCATGCCAGGCCTTGGGCACCAAAGGAAAAGGAATTGTGCTGATTTGGAATCAGTGTCTTCCCTCTATAGCTCCCTATGTTTGTTTGCTGTGTTTTATTGCTTGTCATGAATTATGGAGAAACTGAAATATTTGCATGTTTTTTATTTTTGGGGCTCATGTCAGGGGCAGGGTGAGAGTGTAGTCTGGATGTAGAAGGATGAGGGATAAACTGGGATTGGAAGAGATTTTGGAGTTGGCTGGAGTGGACTGTGGCATCTGTGATAACTCGGTGGATTTGAGTTATTTTTTGATTTATTACTGAGTTACTTGTGGGTTGTTTTTCTACTTATTTTTTTCTATTGCAAAAATCCAAGCCATGCTGAGCATGGCTGGTTCTGGTCTGGAGCAGGTGCTGGTACATCCAAGGATGGTGATGCAGCAGAGAGCTGTGAGCAGTGTGTCCAGGCCTGGGGGGCAATAATGGCTGTGGCACCTCATTCTGCAAGGAACTGAGATGTCATTATAGCAGCCCAGATAACTGTTAGTGAGCACTGGGCAGCCTCAGATGAGACGTGTGCATCTGTCTTGGGTGGTTTTGAGCATCCTTTGGTCTGTGTGGAAGGCTGGGAGTGCGTGGATAAGTGGAGCCTTTCTGCCATAGAAGTGAATTTTGCCTTCTCTGTCATTCTCTGTCTCTGGTGGATGTGGCAGCCAGAGGGATTCCAGGAGCACATTTTACTCAACAGAGTTTGCCTTCAAATCCTCCAGCTCCTGAATGTGACAGCTGCTAAATCACCTGTTATTATGCAGAGAACAAAGCTGTCCTCCAGGAACAAAGAAAGGAGAATGGTCTGTGACTGGGGGGAAGGCAGAGCACCCCTGTGGGAAGGAGGTGAAGCCAAGGGACACCAGCAAAGCTGCCAGGACTCAATGGGTAGACAAACCTCACAGTATGGTAAATTAAAAAAAATTAATATCAGCTGATGGTTGAAAGAATGGCTGGATCCATCAGCACTGCTGCAAACATTGCCTGGCCATGTGCTGCAGCATCTAAAGGCCAAGGAAGAGCTGCATCCAGCCTTGGCTGCAATTACTCATTTTCTTCAAGACCATCCTGTGTGGTAGTAAGGAAAAATGGGGCTTAGACCTGGATTTCCAGCTGTTGTGCCTGGCTTTGCTGACCTCCCTCACGCTGTGCAGTGCCGGGCTTTGCTCACAGCCTCAGCTCTCGCCAGAATGACGCAGACAAAACCCAGCACTGATTTCCTCCAACAGCGTGTTTAGTACCAGAGGCTCCCCTGCCAGCTCAGCCAGCAAAGCAGGAGATGCCTTTTGATGCTGAAATGAATCCCTCCTCCCAGGCTGGCATGGCTGCTGGACAGGAGCACAGAGCCCAGCAGCAGCACGGGAGCTGCTCCAGGCCCGGCCGCGGCGCACACCAGGGCTCGAGGCTTTCTCTCCCACTTCTGCACGTGCTGTCTAAATATTATTAATAATTAAGGGTTCAATCTGGGCTGGATATGCTTCCTGAGGGCTGCCACCGTGCACTTAAGCAACTGCACCCAAGCTGGCAGGTGCCACCACCTCTGCTTGATGGCCTTGGCCGTCCCCAGCAGTGGCGCGTGGGCTGAGAGGAGCAGTGGTGGCAGCAGGAGCCCTCCTCAATATTTAAAGATTATTGATGGGCTGGGGTGGTACAAACAGAAGTGTCTAGACATAGCAGAAAGCACAGAGGCTGCTTTTCTTCGGTGCAGGAAGTCCAGCAGGAGAAAACAAGCTGCTTTATTAATTCTTCCTTTCTTTTTCAATGAAAAATGTTGTGGGCTTGCTGTTGATGCTGGGGGAAGAGCATCATTTTGCAGGAAAACCTGGCAGGTGACTCCAGATACCTTCAAATCTCCATCTTCCCCCACCCCAGCAGCAGTGGGACATCTTCCCACTGTGTCCAAAGGTAGAGAGAGTAGCACTTCACATTTTGCTGTTTTGTCAGTAATAATTAACTGAGGTGTAGGAGGAAGGCTTGCAAAATAGTTCTGGAAACTGAGCTCTTCAAGGAATTAAATGCATTGATGGAAAGAGAGAATCATTAGTCTGGAATAAAAATAAACGTCTCTTCCTGTAAATCTACATTTCAGGGGAAAAGGCAGATTGTAAATTCTTCTGCCACTACTGGAGCAGACAGTGTTCTGAAATAAAGCTCTTGCAAGGGAAATACTGTTTGTGACCACTGTAATTTAGATTATATATGTTAGAGAAGAGAGGGAGGCAGCTGCTGAAAGCCTGGTCTAAAAGTCACCACTGAGCATTCTCTGAAGAAGAGGCTTTTTAAAGTTGCTGTAAAACATAAGGATAAAAGCAATTGAGCTCATTTTTCTCCAAGGACCATAACATCCTTTAAGGCTTAATTCTGCTTAATATTTTGTCTGTCCTCTCTGGGCTGTGTTGTTACGGTTTAATCTGTTGCAGTGCAGTTTGGTGAATTCAGAGACATTTTGAGATAAATTTCCTTTCTTGTTACTGGGTTTGTTTTTTTTTTTTTTTGTGCAGTAGCAAGAGGCTGGATTTTAGTGTAAATATTAAATGACGAGTGTTGTCCTGCTTGGGTGACTCCTGCCTGCCCTGAGTGGCCCTTGGCTTTGATTACCTGCTGAGTTATCCTGCTTTATTCCTTTCTCCTGCCCCCCTGTTCACATGGTGCTTGACTCTCCCTGCTATCAGAGCAGGGAAATGAATAAATTTTATGTATCTGTCTCTGCTGTCAATATTTGTGTCAGGAAAGCACTTGTGGCATTTCTGAGAGAAGTCACTGTCTCTCTTCACTGACCTTTTATTTCTTCTGTCGATGGAGAGTTTCTTCTCAAATGTCCTCTGCAATCTCTGATTCAGTCACTGCTTGCTCTCTTATCACTTTTAATACACTCACTATTAATCTCCCCACTTTGCATCCACAAGATCCTCCCTGCTCTTTAACCCTTGAGGGGCTGGTTCCTCTTGGGGATGGTAATAGCCCACTCTGGGCACTTCTGCTGGAGGGCGTCATTAAAGCTGAGAATATTCATTTATTTTACAACTGTTTTACTGCCTAATTGCACTTGTCTTGGAGCAAGGTGTGTCCTGCCTGAGAGCACTCACAGCCTGGAGAGGTGAGAGGGCAGCCCTGCTTTCCACTGATGCAGAATCTTGCCCATCTCTGAGTCACTTGGAGCTGCTGAAGTGACATGGAATTGCCAGGCTGGGGTGGTGGAGTGGCTGGGGCAGGACCACGTTGTCTGTGCACGTGTGGTTCATGCTGTTGTCCCCACAGCACTGCAAACCCAGTGGCACTGCTGCCCTGAGGCCTGGTGGGCCACGCAGAGCTGTGTCCTTAACTTTCAGAGCAGTAATTTCCTAGTGGATGTTTTTGTTTCCTTTCGTGGTCTTTTTTCTCAATTATTTTATTCTGTTTATCCCTGCCCTTCAGTACCAAGTTGGTAGGTTTTTTTGTAAACACTGAAGAAAGAAGGCACGAGAGATTGTACACAACATTTTTGGCAGAGAAGTGTTTGAGGTCACCTTTGGTTTGTCTTTTTTTTCAGGAAGAAAGAGAAATTGTTGGCTCTGGAATTTCAAAGCAATAAGGGTTAGTTGCTCTGGTGGCCATCCACAGGAACCAAGTTTTCCTGCGTCTGGGATGGCCCTTTCTGCCCTCTGCATGCCACACATTCCTTGTGTCCAGATGAGATGGGGTCTGGGAAGTCTCATTAGTTCCTCATGACCCCCCTGGCTTTGTGCCACTTTCCCAATACTTCTGACCTTGCAAAAATCCCCCTTTTCTCTCAGATTCCTCTGTTCAGCTTTCAGTTTAGGAGGACATGTCCTGACACAGGGCAATGGGAATAACTTCCTTGACTTCACTGGAATTTGAGGAGCTGACAAGGAGTTTCCTGGGCTGCTGATGGGAACAGATCACTCTCTCCTCATTCAGAATCCTGATTAAACCCACCCCCAGTGACCACTGCAAGTGTTACCCTTCTTTTAGAGGGTAAAGTCTGCTCTGGGTTTTTGTGAGGTTGTTAAGGTGACACAGTGGAGCCCCTGAGCAGAGAAGCACCGAGGGGAACGATGATTTGTCCTTGAACGGCTCCGTGGGCGGTTCGTGAGGAAAGGGGAGATGCATTGACTTGGACAGCTACTTATAGAAAACAGATGTGCAAGTTAGGAAACACAAGTGATAAATCTGAGCCCATATGGCAGCTCTCTCACAGGCATTTAGAGTCACAGCAGCCACGAAGGCCACGCAGTCCCTCTTCTGGAAGAGGAATTCGTCATCTCTTGTAAAACACCAGGATGGGGTTGTTGGTGTGGGTGTCCTCCAAGCCCCACTTTTGTTGCAGACCTGCACCCTTCAGATGTTCCCTGTGTGCTGGGTGGGGAAGGAAGAGCAGGGATGTAAATCACTGGGACAGGTTGATGTTGTTTCCTTGACAAATGCCAGGACTGAAGGCATGGACAAGTGCAGGACCTGTGCTGGTTTATGTAGCTGCCAGGTGCTTTCAGCACCACTCACAGTTGGGTTGGATTTTAAGTCTAGTTTCTTGCAAAAGAAGGAATTTCTTGCTGTCTCAGGGCCCTCCAGAGCTTCTCTGCAAGGCTGAGGGATTTCTATCCCTCCCTGCCAAAACAGGCAGGAACCCTTCAGTGAGGGATGCCTCAGGAGCACCCTCAGGAGGTTCTGTGTTCTTCTGGGTATTTCAGTCTTTTCCCTTTCTTCTCCCCTTTCTTGAGCTTATAAGAAAGGCAGTTTCCAAGCTAACTCTGATTCTGTTATTTTTCTCATACCCATCTGAAAACTGCTTTTCAAGCAGGTTGGGGCTTAGTGGGCTGGGTAACCTCCTCTGCACTGGAACCTCTTCCACAGCCCTCCACCTCCTCTCATCTTGTGGCATCTCCTCCTCATCAGCTCCTCTGAAGTCCTTTGTATGGGAATCTGTTGGGTTTTACTGGCTTAAGTGCACAGTTTATGAAACGAGAGTTCTTCCCCCACAGTATCCTAAGGAGATTAGAAAGAAAGCCCAGATTTATGGGAAACAGAGAGCTAATACATTTAGAACCTGAAGGAAGACTGCAGAAATGTGTCATAAGGAGGCATTCTAAACTTTGGATCCCACTTTGACCCAATGATTACCGTTAAAGTGTGGGTTGCTTTGGGGTTTTTTTGGGGTTTTTTTTCTGGGATTTGTTTTATAGAGATGACTGTGTTGCAGTTTCCATGGTTCTTATCATTACCATGGTGTTGCTGCTGATCCCCTGGCCAGCTGAAATTCCTGCTCCAGCAGGGCTGGGCTCTTGTTTTATTTCCATCTCCTTTTTGATATATTACTGCACCCTAAATTAATTTCTTACCAATCACATTTGCAGCCCTGTGAAGTGGATGGGTCTCTGGAGGGGGCTGCATTGTTAACGCTGACAAATTTCATGATACAGCTGTGCACAAACAGGCATAGCCCAGGAAAAGAAGTAATGAAGGAGCCTGGTGCTCTTTGCAGCCTGGCTGAAGCCCATGTCCTCTCCCAGTGCTTTCAGAGAGTCCTGGTTTAGAAAGAAAACCACAAAGCACTCACTGAGGCCACAGGTAGGAGGAGTGGTGGGGAATGAGGTCCCAGGCAGAGCTCTGCCTTGCCAGGGTTCATGGCTTCCCTGCAGCATCTCTGCTCAGACTCAGACCTTGCTTGGAAGCTCACAGGGCTCATCCAGGGACCTTTTCCACTCCCAGAGCAGCAGGTCCCTGCTGTCCTTCAGTGTAGGAGGGCCCTGGGAAAGGGCTTTAACCTGACAGAGGTTTAGATGAGATATTGGGAAGGAATTCCTCCCTGTGAGGGTGGGGAGGCCCTTGCACACATTTCCCAGAGAAGCTTTGGCTCTCCCATCCCTGGAAGTGTCCGAGGCCAGGTTGGATGGAGCTTCCCAAGTCCCTTCCAGCCCAAACCATTCTATGACTCCCTGATATGTTTTTTCTTAATACATATCTATTGCTCTGCTGCAAGTCTAATCTGCTGCCACTGCTGTGCTTGCCAGCATTGCCTTGTCTACTCCTCCTCCTCTGCCACCCCTCTGTGTTAATTTGGCATCCCACACCTTATCCCAAGTCATTTGGAGAGAAGCCACCTGCTTGTCTTGCTGGTACCCTGCTCGGGTGTGTAGTGTTGATACTTTGCACGTGGTCCTGGGAGGCTCCAGAAAATCCCACCCGTGGCCCTCTGGGCTGCTCTGGGGGCTGGAAGGGAAACACACGTGTGTGGCACTGTGAAGGAAGGCACATTAAACTCAGAGGTGATGACAGCTATGCCAAATCACCTGTTAAAATTATCTCAGTAATTATAACAGGAGAGTCAAATGAGGATACAGGCCATCTAATAGCACAGGCAAGGCTGTAATTACTGAATGGAAGCCCTTCAGAAACTTGCAGGGCTAAGGACTTGCCTGTGATAAAGCCTGGGAGAACAGTTTCATAAACTTGGTGAAACCCTGTCAATTAACATATTTTTAAAGACAATTTAGTGTTCACTTCAGATAAAGGTAGTACCATCCTCAAGAACTGCTTAACCCTGGACTTCTCAGATACATTTCTGGCATTGCTGAGTTTTCTCAGGGTCTGAAGTAGGATTTTGTAGTGTAAGGGGAGACTCTCCTCTTGTGCTTTGTTGGAGTTAAGCAGGCTTAAGGCTGACTCTGAAGTATCCCAGGAACCAAGATGATCCGGGAGCTCAGATTGCCCCAGCATCTTTGGAAATCCCAGCTGCTGTGCCTCCTGCTGAGGAGAACTTCAGATGATTTGCAGATGGCATTAAATCAAAATTCCTGTGGTCAGTCCTCTCGGGCTCAGTTTGTCAGTGGTTCATGTGAGGGCAGGAATAACTGGGATCCTCTGCATCCTGCCTGGCAGCAGTGCTCCCAGGGCTTCCTTGTTGTTATTCCAGCCAAGGAAGAGAGCTGGGCACGTGCAGGGAGTGGTGTCAGCTCTCTCCAGCCTTTGGAAGAGCAGTGGCTGGTGGTTGATGTCCTGGATGGTTCCACATAAATCTTGGCTCAGTTTGGATCGAAGTCCTCAGTCACACAGTTTGGTGGGTTTATCCTGGAAGCAATAGATCCAGTACCTTCTGCCTGCTTTCTTTGGCAATGGAAACAGTAAGAAAATGTGGAAATGGTGCCACTGGGGAGGCAGCATTCGCTGTGGTGGTTGGCATTGCTGAGCACTGTTTGTATTGATTGGAGCAGAGGCAATTAAGAGCCTCCCACTGCTTTCACTGGAGGTTTTTCTACATAAGGAGGCTTGAAGCAGAGGGGAGGGCCATTACAGCATATAAACACTGCACAGGCTGGGGTCTAGAGGCATCTCTCAGCCTCGTTGAAGTCTAAAATATTCTGTACTGACTGGCCAGGGGGGCAGCATGAAACACGTCTCAGGGTTGTGTCTCGTTGGCTTTGCAGCGTGTGGCTGGGGAAGGGGCCACCTCCTCCTCCTCCAGGTGATGGGGTGGGGAAGGAGGGCTGGACCCTGCTCACTGGGCTTCATCTTAGGGGTCTTCCTCCAGTGCAAATTTCTCAGAAGTTCCTTATTCCTGGACTTGTTCTTAAATTGGCCCATGTCCCCTGAAAGTCTCTTTTTTGGAGGGTGGAAAATTACTTCTGTCTGTGAGGAAGCTGAAGCTGTGAGAGGATTGTTTGCACAGAAGGGGGGAGTCACATTGCTTATAAATTGTCCTCGTGGAGAATTTCATGGTGTTGCTTCTTTCTGCTGCATTCCATGCTCTGGGTTAGGTGTTGGTGTTGGCCACGGGCTCCGTCCTTGGTCACTGGGACAGTTTCATCCCCTGCTAGGAAATAGTTTCTTGTGTTTCCTAGCAAGAGTTCACAAGTGTGAAATGCAAGATTTGGGATGGGCTGTAGGAAGTTAATTTGATCACTTCGCAAGAGAATGGGGTGATCCAGTTCTCATGTGCCTCTTTTAATCTGTGTAACTTTGTCTGGGAAGAAGAGAGTGGCAATGGAGGAACTTGGCTCTCAGTGCATGAACACATCCCTTATTGTCCTGAGGTTGAGCATCTCTCTTCAAACATGATATTCTCCAGTGGCCCTTAGAGACCCCAAATCCTGTTCAGACAAAGTAAGCCTTGATGAACCTGGATGTTTCTGATTCAATAACATGGCTGGGAGAGGGCTGGTGTGAAAATGCTGGAGAAAAGAGTGAAAATGCAGCCTCCTCTCACTCCTGCTGCAATAGTCCTTCCCTCTTCTGCAGGATTACTTGCTAGAAATTAAAAATTTGTGTTTATTTTAGTAGAAATGGGGATAGTTGTTTGTCTGACTGCTCCTGTGATGCTGCCAAACTCTTGGAAAGGGCAGATGGGAGATGGGCTGCAGCCCTGGGCCCTTGTGGGGGATGGCAGCCCTGTGAAATCACTGAGAGCTGGTGGTGATGGGGTGGGAGTCAAAGAATCATAGAATTATTTGGGTTGGAAGGGACCTTCAAAGGTCATCTATTCCAGCTCCCAAGGGAGGGAAGGGCTGGACACCTCCAGCCCTGGTGTTAATGAGGCAGAAAACTTCCCTGGCTTAGGGAGAGGAAACACAGTTCCCATGTGCTGGGTCAGGCAGGTGGGATGTGATTGTGCCCTCCTCCAGGGAAAGGAAGTTTTGAAATTAAACTGGAATTGCAAAAATGCATCTACATATTTGCAACAAAGCAAACCACCCAAGCTGTCTGTTATTTTCACATTGAAATGATGCCTTTGGTCTCAGTTCTAATTCTGCTGCCTTGAAAACTTGTTTGCTGCTATAATTGAGAAAAGGTGTAGGAAAACATGTTTTCTTTTGCTTTGCCTTCTTGTGCATTCAACAACTTTGGGTAGAGTTTTCTCCTGTGAGCTTAGTGGCCTTTTAGTGAGGAATAAAGAGATGGGGATGATACCTGGGAGTGCTTAAAACTCATCTTGGGAGCCAAGGCCAGCTTGGATGAGGCTTTGAACAACCTGGAAAGGTGTCCCTGCCCATGGGAGGGGGAGGAACTGGGTGATCTTTAAGGTCTCTTCCAATTCAAACCATGATTCTATGAAACTGAGGATGGCTCTGCACACAGGAGCATCCAATTTTATTATTTCTGCTTTGATCTGTGCCAGAAGAAACCCTGCCCAAGTCTACAGTGCACCAAAACAAAAGAGAGGAAAATCCAGCTGCACACAGTGCTGGGTGACCCAAAGGGCTGAAACCAGGGCAGGACTGGGCTTTGCACAGGGAGCAGCAGGGGCTGGGCTTGGTGGCCTCAGCCATGGCCAGCCCCAGCCAGAAAATACAAAGTAGTGGCACACTAAGCCTCTTGTTTGCTCTAAGCTGTTTATTTTGCTGCAGAAGGATTGTATAATCTATTTGTCTGAGTGGAAGCAGCCAGAAAAATCTCATGCTCTGACATTCCCACCTACCTGTGCTATACATATATATCTATTTTTGTATATATATATATATATAATTTACTAAGCATGTATTTACTAAGTGCATGTGTATTTACTGATGAGGAGCAGGGGGTATTTGTCTTTGATAGCACAGTGGGACACAAACCCCAGGTCTCAGGCCAGGTCAGCACAAGGCAGGAATACAAAAAGCTCTCTGGAAGCTGGCTCACATCCATTATAATATTACTAAATACCATAATCCTGTGAGCCTTTGCCTCATAATACGATAATGAGCTATTAAAGCTAAGGAGGGTACTTTGGGGAGGGAGAGTTGGAGGGTTTGGGGTTTCTTTCACCTCCTTCCAGGTCTGAGCCATTTCTCTTGGTCCCTCTCCATTTATAAGAGAGTGGCTGCAGCAGTTTCAGAAGTGAACAATTTTAAAGGCTATAAAAATGCCAGTTTCTGGACATTGTGTGCCTTTTCCAGACAAGATGAACTGTTGTACTCTGTTCCCTCAGCTACCAGCTCATTCCACAGCCCTTAGCTCCTCTCCAGGAAAATACCCAAGGCATTAGCTAAGAAACAGCCACACTCTACCAGAGTTTGAGAGCACAGCCATGGGGAAGGTGTTCCCAGGGCCACATGTGTGCTCTGCCCACTGCCAGCACACAGCACAAGGATGCTCTTTGAATAAAAGTGTTGGAAGCATCTTGCACCCACCCCCCTGTCTCAGGTCTGTGTGTGTTTCCAGGAAATCCTGGAAATTGTGGTGAGGAAATTGTGTCGTGCAAAGTGACAGGACTGTGGAGGGGGAAGGAGCCAGTTCTTGCTTGCTTGGAAAATACAGCAGGAATGGAAACAAAAAAAAAAAAAATCCAGAGGAATGTGCCAGCCATAATTTGCAAGCTTGTTCACTTTGGTTTTGGGAGCACTTGGCAGCTCTGGGCTATATCCAGGGCAAAGGCAGACACATAACCCTCTCACCCCAGAGTGGAGAGAAACCTGGGTGCTTTTTCATTGCAAAATACCCTTTATTTTACCTTCCTTTTCTCTGATCAAAAATAAACACCTTGCAAAGTTCAGGTCTGTTGCTGGTTTTTGCTTTGCTTGGGGTTTCAAAACCCTTTGGGTGAGGATGTGGCTGCATCCCTTGGCCCAGCAGACACCTCCTCCAGCCCTATGCTGCACAGCTCTCCCAACACCATTGTCCAACAGCACAAGGATGTGTATTATTAACCATCAGTGGCAAGCTGGAAGCTGATAAAGATCTTTATTATTTTACAAGCACAATACTAACGACCTAGAGTTGTTTTCCTATAGTTTAAGTGCTCTCTTTCTCCTTTGGGTATCCAGGATATATACATTTGTCCTCAGTTCCTTGAATATCACTGTAGGAACCTGTATTTCTCCCAGCACTCTGAATATCCAAACTTCACCTTTGAGGAGTTGTTTTTCTTCTCCACCTAGCAGTCAATGAAAAAATCAAAGAAAGGGCAGAAGATGAGATTTGGCTTGATTTGCCCCAGTACTTTTTAATTAAAAGTACTGAAGGATCCTTCCACTTTGCCATCATGGAGTGTCAGGGTAGAGCTCTGGGGTGGGGGTGTCACAGAAAGAACCTGTACCCATTGTCTTCTCAGGAGGGCTGTCAGATGTGCCAGCATCACACAAGGTGTGTACCACCTTCCCAGGTGTTTGTGTGCTCCCCTTGGAGTGGGGGATATTCCCAGTGGAAAGTGATGGATGAGTGATAAAGTCATCACTCCAAGCCTGGCTGCAAAGTGATGGGTGGGAGCTGCCAAAAAGCAAGGAGTTGGTTTCCATACTAAAAAAAATAATGTTGCCCATGTAAGTGTGAATACACATTTAGAGGAGTAATTTCCAGGTAAATCTGCCCAAATGCATCCCTGGCACAGGAGAGCAGTGGTGTGAGGGGGTAGGAATGGCAGTGCTTGGAGCATGTGGGCAGGAACGTGGGAGGGAGAAAGAGATAAATCCAGGGCTCTGTCCATGGCAGGGCTGGGGAAAGGGCACTCCTGGACATCATTTTTGAAATGTTTGTGCTTTGACCTGCCTCTCCTGATAAGGGAAGCAAAAAAGAAAGGGATTTATCCTATCTCTGGTCCCCCCATGCATGAGGTCCCCTTTGTGGTCACAAGGGCTCTGCCATCATTCTCCCCCCAGGGCCATCACCTTGCCTTGTGTGCCCTGGCATTTTGGGCAGGTGCTCTGAAGCTGCCTTGGGCATGGTGGAGCTGGAGGAAAGGTGGGAGAGCCCATGCCAAGGGAGAGATTGAAGAGGACAGGAGCTTTGCAGAAGGTGGCATAAAGGATAAAGATACAATGCTCATGTCAGGACAGGGCAACACTTCCCTATCATGCCATTTTTTGTGGGTTTTGTTGTTGTTGTTGTTGTTTTTTGTTGGTTTTTTTGTTTGTTGGTTTGGTTTTTGCAGGTTTTTTGGGTTGTTTTTCTTTGTTGTTGTTGTTGTTGTTTTTTGTTGGTTTTTTTGTTTGTTGGTTTGGTTTTTGCAGGTTTTTTGGGTTGTTTTTCTTTGTTGTTGTTGTTGTTGGTTTTTTTGAAATACCACTATGTTCTGGTTTTTAACCCCCCATGTCATCCTTGGGGCACAGCAGGTGATGTGTGAAGGATTCCCCGCTGGGTTTGGCTGATGTAAATATTGACAGCCAGAGAAGTCTCTACCATGGGATGCACCTCAACTGCTCCCAAGGCAGGGGGACACAGTAGGCACCAAAGGGTGGGTGCAAAGGTGATTAGCTCCCTGGTTAGGTGCAGCTGAGCTATTCCTTCCACCTCTCCAGGCTCTGCTTCCCATGGCAAAGCCACTTGCTGGGCATCACCTGGTCCCACCACCACTGTCTTGCCCAGCATCACTGCAAGTGTCACCACCCAGGTGGCACTTCAGGTGCCCATTCCATCTGAATACTGACATAAATACACCATGAGTGCATTTTTCCCTCTGGATTTCAGAAACGTGGTCCGTGCTGTTGTAGCTGGCAAATGAGCAGATCAAAGCTCCCCTGTGGTAATGTATCTCTATCAATTTATTTCTCATTAAAAATCTTATGTGCTGCAATAAAGCCAATAGTGAGATAACAGTGGAGCTTTATAACCTGTTAAATCAGGCCTCTGCTTCTACACAAAACCATCTTAGGCTGTTGTAGGGGTTTAAAGGGAAACCAAATGAATCCAGGGTCCCCCATCCTGCAGCTGAGCAGTGCTGGGTGCAGAAGAAGGGAGTAAATCCCTGCCTTCAGTGATTCTTACTAAAGACTTTGGTGAGGGGAGAGGGATTGATCTCTGGATGATCTGCATTACAGACAGCTTTTTTTTTTATTCCACTCCTTTCCTCCTGTGCAGATAAAAAGCCAAAGAGGTTTGGGTTTGATTGAACCTATGGTGAAAATCTTTTTAATTAACAGTGGATTAGAACGGGAGCCGTGTTCTAGCTGGAATGGCAGATGCTTGGTTTTTTCTGGGCAGCAAGGCAGGCTTCTAATTATCACTTCTGAAGGCAGGAGGGTGCAGGGGGTTTGTCCCCCATCCCATCCCATCCCATCCCATCCCATCCCATCCCATCCCATCTCTGGATTCACCCCTTACAGCATTTGCTCTGCTTGTGCTAAAGAGAATTTCCCTCCCCCTACCATTCTTATTTTAGCAAATCTCATTCATTGCCTACTAAAGTTCACTTGTGCCCTTTCCTTTTGGGAAGGGCTTTGCTCTCTTTATCTCCTTGACAGGAAGTTAGAGGCAGGTGGGGTCAATCTCTTCTCCCACGTAAGGAGTGATAGGACAAGAGGAAATGGCCTCAAATTGCACCAGGAGAGGTTTAGATTGATTAGGGAAAATTTCTTCACCAAAAGGGCTATCCAGCCCTGGGACAGCTGCCCAGGGCAGTGGTGGAGCTCCTATCCCTGAAGATTTAAAAGACAGTAAATGTGGCACCTGGGGACATGGTTTGGTGGTGGTCTGGGTTAGTGGTTAGGCTGGATGATCTTAGAGGGCTTTTCCAACTTAAATTCCATTCCCTGTGTCTCTCCATCAGGGTGGGAGCTGAGCAGGAGGGTCAGAAATGCCATGTGCTGGTGCCACATGTTCCCACTGTGTCCCCTCCCTGCCATCGATTGGGCTCTGTCACGTCTGGGGGCTCTCGCCACGGTCCCGCCTCGCTCTGAGTGCAAAGGAAGGCAGAAAAATCAATTCCCATCAGCTGAACAGTGCCCTTTGATTTATTGCCAGTGGAGGAAGAAATTCTTTATCTCCTCCTGGAAGGGATTGCTTTGGTGTTTGTTATTAGGGAGCGTTGCTGGAACATCCCCCTTCCTCCAAACCCTGGTATTTTGATAACCTTTAGCAGCTCCAGGACAGCTGCACCACAGCCATGGTCTCCCAACCAGCAGTGAAAAGGGGAAGGTGTTAACCTGCTCTGCTGACATGGTCAGGGCTTGGGCACTGCATTCCCCCAGGAGATGAAATTACCTGTATTCCTTAGGTCTCACAGTCTGTTCTTGCACCTGACTGGGGTTGTTTAGTGTGGCTTTTTGGTCTGAAAATTGAAAGGAGCATCCCTGTGCAGGGCAGAGGGGTTGCCTTGGTCCTCCTCACCTTCCAACACCAGTCACCTCTCCCATCTGTGTGAGTCTGTGCTGCAGAGAATAGATGGAAACACTCTGATCTGCACCCTTGAAAGCTTCCCCCATCCTTCACCTTCCAGCTGAGCTCCAGAGCAGGAGCAGGAGATGGGCACACCAGAAATCAGAACGATGTTTTAATTATCTGTAATTGCTAGAGCAGGTTGGTGGCCAAATGGGCAAGTGCAGCTGCACAGCTGGCCTGGTGTGCTGGCAGTGGGTGTGAGCTGATACCATGACAGTGTGATCACTGCTGATTTTGTGTTTCTGCCAAAAAAGCCTCTTGGCTTTCTTGAGGTTGCTTCTGGTCTCAGTTCAAGATCAGCAGTAGTGGGAGAGGGGTGGCCATGGCTTGGTCTCAATGGAAACACAAATTGAATTTCCTGTGCTGAAGTTGTTCCAATCAAGCCCTTTGCTACAGGGTGACTGATTTGCAGGTGGTTTTGTACATGGGTGATACCAGGACTGTGTGATTCAGGGAAGAGGGAGAAAATTCAGACCATCTCAATCCCTTTTAGTGTCAAAATCAGCTTGTCTCCCCTTTTACTTTCTCTGATAACATTTATTTGTGCAGCTTCCTAGGACATCAAGGTTTTACATCATCCACAATCCATCAGCTTAATTCCCTCTTTAAAGCACTGATCATAAGTCTTAAAATGGAAAAAAAAAAAGCCAGCAGCCTGATGGGCAGAAGGGAGCTTGTTTCCAGCCTCAGGCAATGCAGCCCCAGGCACCAAGTTCTCCTGGAGGGGAACCACCTGGGGTGGTTGTGCCACACCAACAATCCTAGGTTTTGGGGGAAAATCCCAATTTTTTGGAGAAGAAACTCAGTGCAAATGAACTCCAGGGCTTTGTGAACAAAGAGAATTTTGTTATAAGCCACCTGTGGGTTGGTTTTGCATAGCTGGAGGTGATATGCAACCTCTAACCCTGTCTGGGCTTAGATAAAGCTCCTGATTTCCAGCAACTGCTTTGAATACCTTCCCTGGGGTCTTTCCTCCTTGTTTAATGGGAAAGGTGGGAACATGGGAAGGGAAGGGTGGGTTTTGGAAGACCTGGCTGGCAGAGGATGCTGCCCAAAGCTATGGAAGTGAGCAGAGCTGCTTGAGTGCTCCCCTGTCTCTGGGCTCTCCTCTGTAGTTGGTGGCCAGAGGTCAGCTCAAGGTAGGTTTGTGACAAAATCTCAATGTTTTATGAGTTAGGCATTTGAGATTTTTAATAGAGCTGCCAGTGAAGATAAATGGAACACAGGGTTGGTGACCCCAGGGGGCCTGACCATCACTCTGGGTTGTGGTGGTGAATAAAGCTCAGAAATAACACCAGGGCTGGTGTTAGATTGGGCTGGATTTCTGTTTTAGGGTGAAGGTAGCTCAGTTTGAACTATTGCAGCTGATTTAATCCAGATTTCTTCTGTGAGATTTCATGTGATTTTTTTGCTCTTGAGGACGTTGTGTTGTGGTCTCTGTTGTTTCACTGATGCTTTCATTCCCTGTGCATGAAATGTGCTGAATCCTGCCATGGTAACCATAGAGAAAACCCCCAAAAAAGTAAAATTTAAAGGGGAAAAAGGCCAGTAGAGTCCAATGGACTTGTGCAGAGTTTGGCCAAGGACCAGAACATATCAAATGTGCTTCAGGGCAAGTTTTTTTCTGCAGGATTTTACAATGTAAGGCAATTACGGAGCTGAGCAGCGTTCCTTAAGAAGATTATAATCCTGCATCCAGTGTGGACCAAGGGCATCCCAATCAGGCTGCAGCAAGCAGCTCTCCAGTGGATTGGAGCCCAACCAGGTCGTTAGTGGTGTTGCAGCATTAATTACTCTGAAAGCAAAAGGTTAATTTGAAGTTTTGTAGGTTGCAGAAGGTACTGAGGAGAGCGAGGCCTTTAATTTCATGCCATTGTGTAGGGGAAATAGGAAAATGTATTTCTGCAGGAATGATTGGTGGAAATGGTTGGACGTGCTGGGTGCAAGGAGATGCAGGGTCTGTGAACCCTGCTGCTTTCTGGAAGATAAAATAAAAGCAAAACTTTGTATTTCTTGTATTGATTTTCCTAGTGTATCCTGGATTAAAAAAAAAAACGGCAGGAAGGATGGAGACTTGTCAAAATGAATTATTAACGAAGTCATACTTCACACTTCCTTCCAGTCTGAGGAAGCAAAGCATGTCCTTTGCTATGATATAGCCACTTTTTTATCTCTTTTTCATTCCAAGGAGACATTTCTAACCAGTAGGCATCCAGTTATTTTTCTGCAGCAACTCAGGAGTCTTCAGCTTTCTGCCAGAAATCTTCAGAGAACAGTCAGAATCAATAGATAATGTTTGTTTATTTTGATACAACAAAGCAAGAGAGGAAGAAATAATCAGACAGGTGAGGGAAAACAGGAGCTTTAGCATATTTTGTTTATATAAAGTTGTTTGGCTTGTTTTGGAAAAAATAAAATTAAGGCACCCATCAGATTGGATTCAGATTTCCAGCACAGATTCCAAAGGCACACGATGCTCCTGAGCACAAAGACTGCCTTTCACATGCAGCTCAAAGGGAAGACTTGTGCTTTTCTTGCCAGCACTCCCCAATGAATATTTGAATTATTACCATTCCCACCTGCCAGTTCTGGACCTGCAAAGGTGGTGGGCACTGGGGAGAAAATACAAATGGGGTGGAAACCCTGGAGACCTGGACCATGGTGTTTTGCCAGGAGTGGTGACCACCTGTGTTAAATGCTGTCTAGAACTCACCCCTGCTTGCTTGGTGCAGGAGGAGCTGCTGTGGCTCCATCACAGACTCTTTGAGGGGTCCTGTGGCTCATCCTGCCACAGACCCCCCAAACCAGCACCCCCTCATGCTGCCTTTGCAGAAGCCCAGCTTGGGGAGAGGGAGAAAGCAGAGACCTCAATGCCATGGAGCATCCATCTGGCTGTGGCGTAGTTAAAGCTGGCTGAATGAATCCAGAAATACAAATATCCCATAAATTCAGCCCTGTGTGTGTGTGTGTGTGGATTAATCACAGCCTCATTCAGGTTTCTGGTTGCTCATCCTCTCATGGCCCAGGGATGATTCCCAAACCATCCGTGTCAGCTGCGGGGGCTCCGTCCCTCCCGGCTTCACCCTGTTTGTCCCCTGGTCAGAGCGAGGGAGAAGCAAACAGGAGGTGCCTTCATCTGCCTCAGGATATGAATCAGGCTATTGATCAAAATATTACAGCCTGGAGGAGGTGATGAGAAGCTGTGCATCCTCCCCTGAGCATCAGGCTGCTGTGCCTGTACCTGGGGTAAAATGGGAATGTGTCCCCCCGGGGCTGCTTTGATCCCACATGTCCCTCCCACTCAGGGAGAATATCCCCAAATCCCTTACACTTATTAAAACAGGAGTTTGCTCCCAGATTGGAGCTAAGTTTAAATATCTCATGATGTTTTTGGGAGAGCTGCCCTTTAAAAGCTGATTTTTTTTTTTATTCCCACTGCTCCAGCCTCTTGGTTTTAATACCAGCTTGCCTGAGGAACATTAACCTGCAGAGCAGAGAGGAGCACACAGGGTTCACTTTCACCTGGATATACCAGGCATGCAGGAATTATCACCAATTAAAATGTATTTGACATGATAGAAGCCAAACACATGCCTTGGCACGTTCTTTCCCTGCATTATCACAGAGGTTCATGGAACTCAAAAGGCTTGAGAATGCAGGAAAGAAATTGGGAGGGTCTGTACCCCCAAGAGCACTGCTTGCAGCTGCATCCCCTCTCCTTGCAGCCTCAGAAAGGTAAAAATCACCCTGAATTGGGGGTGAGGGTGTGTCTGCCTGGGGGGATTGGCAGCACCCCCAGCTGGAGCACTGGGCAGCTCCAGGAGCTGTGGCTCCATCCGTGGCTCTGGGGTGCTGCCACATCCCCCCTGTGGGTTGTCCCTTGGTTTAAAGGTTTATCCTACACCAGGACAGGGCTGTGGGCCTGTGTGGAACAGGAGGAAATGCAGGGGGGGTTCCTTGTACAGCCATTTCAAAGAGGGTTTGTAGATAGTGATCTCTGCTTCACTCCATGCTCACCCAGACAGAGCAAGAGGGGGAAAAAAGGAGAAACCTGAACTGCCAGGTCAGACAGGGAAGGGTTGGAGGTGGAACAAGTTGGAAGTGCCCAAATGGGGATTCCCTGCCCACATATTCCATGTATTGCAGAGCTGGGTGGGCTGGTGGTGGTCAGCAGCTTCCCAGCCCTGGGACTGGGACGTGTGCCTGGGGTGTTTGGGTGTCTAATGACACTAAAAACCAGGAATTTAGGAAGGTGCCAGTGTTCTCAGTGGGATTTAGGCACCTAAACGGCTTTGGTGCTGTGAAAATCCTGCTTAATCTGAAATCTTAAATAGCTGCTGAAAATGCACCCAGCTCCCCAGCACCTCTGGGCATGCAGCTTGCAGAGGTGAAGTGGGGGTCATTCTCTGTGCCCCCCAAATTCCCTGCAGGCTGCCAGCAGGGAATCAAACTGAGCTGCCTTTTCCAGAATCACCCCATCCTCAGCTCAAACAGCATCCGGGGAGTGGATGTATTCTTAATTCTTAATTTAAAATAATGGTTTTCTCTCCTTCTGCCACCCTTGGCACAGCTTTTTCCACTTATTCTCACTCCCCTCCAGCATCTCCTTTTCTCCTGCCTTTTGGCTGAAGTGGAACTGTTGAAAAAAAAAAAAAAAA